>JANHGB010071647.1:0-10095 GCA_026283785.1 Coracopsis vasa
TACGGGAGGTGCTCCAGTCCCCTGATCATCCTCGTGGCCCTCCCCTGGACTTGTTCCAACAGTTCCATGTCCTTTTTATGTTGAGGATACCAGAACTCAGACATCATTTTGGTCCTTAAAACTATCTGCCTCTTTGCAGTCAGAAGGCAAAATACATAGACAGAGCAAATTACATGAGGAAAAACATATTCAACCCTTCATTTTCATTCTCAGTTCCTAAAGATTTTAGTAGAGAACAAGTCCCTCATGGATAAGACATTGTTAAAATAAAGGGCAAAAGGAAGAATTCTTCAGCGCATACAGATCCATTTGGTGCCATCTAGGTGAGTAAAGGCGTTGCAGATTTACATCAATGTTCAAAAGCATCATGTCTGGGGATCCTGCAATGCCAGTCATTAAGATATGCTTGTAAATTACTAGCTTGAACAGATTGCAGATCAAATAAAAATAATAATAATGTAGATTTGTACCTTGTCCCTCCTCATTAGACACATCTGTCAATATCCAAAAATGGCTGTGGCAAGTGACACCTTTATATTTGATAAGAACCTCAAGTAAGTGGCCTTTTAACAGGACACCATTAAAGACAATATCTCCCTTAAAGACAATCTCTGAATAATAGACAATGCAAGCTGCTTAATTTTCTCTTTAATGTAAACGATACAGTGATGAGAGGATCAAAGTTAGACATTTAGGTAGTAAAAATCCACCACTTCATTTATTTTTGAATAATCCATTTATGGACTGGTTTCTAAGTGCTCTAAAATCCTCAGGCACATGTGGTTCACCTTGGAATTTAGGCTACATACAGAAGTTCTTTTTTGGGGGATCATGTCATTCTGCTGGAAAGAGTGCTATCAACTCAGCAACTGGGTTATCACTAACTTTTTACTGCAACTCCCACACCAGGCACTATTGTCCCCTCTGATTCGTAGATGGTTGATTGTGTGAATGGTCCCTAAACTACTCCAACTAAAATAAACCAGACTAAATTTAGCAGTATGAAGAGCACCCTTTTGCGCTTTGAAAGGATGCAGAGAGTTCATTCTCTGGCCTAGGAAAAGCAGTAGGGCATGACATGATTGAACTAGACACCTTTTCATTCAAAACAGAGTGGCTTCGTCCATAGTTCCTGGGCCATCCACAGCTCCCTGAACCCTAAGTGAGTGTTGTCCATGATGGTAGATGCCTGGCTAAAACCATGACAGACAGAATGCTGACAATTAATCAGGCAGTCCCAAGACAGTGCTTATACCTGAGTCCTGACCCTATTTTAATTACTAATGTGAACATTGACAAGCATTAACCAGGTAGCTGAGGCTGAGAGCCAGTGCCAGGACTTGGTTGGTGGCAGGCAGGATGGGTAGAGCTGAAAGCTCCTGCTTTGTTACAGGACATTCCTTACTCTCATCTGGAATCTTATCCCAGATCCTCACTTTTTCTCATTTTCCATTTACTGCCAAGCATGCAGGGGATGGCCACCTGCTGCTGCTTCACATTTAGCTCAAGCAAGACAAACCGCTGTATCTCCAAATGCCAAGTCCCACTGAAAATCAGTCCAAATAGATGCTAATAGGATTCCATATAAAGAAATACTTCGGTTTCAGCTTAATTATTTTGAGATTTAGGAAAGAATGCATCCTTGCTGCACTAAAAAAACAACAACTAACCAAACAAAACCATCTGGAAACAAAGGGAAAAAAAGAACCATTATTTATCCACAGTCAAGTACTCAAGTACTCAAGAAGACTGTAGTCATCTTAGCCATGTCCTGAGCTAAAAAAAAGTATGAAAAATATTGCTCACTATGACAGAACCATAGCCAGATATTTTGGTTTGAAAGCTTGCATTCATGCATTTCTTTTCATGATTCTGCTTTAGATAATGCCCTCAGTTTTCTTAGTGCTACTCGGCTACTGAGGTGCATGATCGTCCTTATATGTTAATGTGAAAGAAATGGATAACAATGTTTTCTTACTGAGCTACAGTAATGAGTTTTGACTGTTGTCAGGACCAACAGTGAGGGATACAAGTAGGGACTGGTGTGACTGCACTAAGGCTGTTGTGGTGGTTGAGGTATGAGGGCACTATTGCCAGAACAAGGATTCCCTACACACCTTGGAAAGCGGTAAAGTGGAAAACTCTTAGGAGCAGGTTTCAAGAATGGTCAGCTGAGGCAATTCAGTCCTTGAAACTCTGTTCAATACAGACTAATCTGAGGAGATTATTACATTACTGTACCCACCTCTGGCCAAAAAAATCTGTTGTATTTGAGTTTTTCATCCCACTCGGTTACATTAGAGAACATTATAAAACTAACAACACCATATTTTTTTCTCAAAATGTGTAGCATTCATTATAAACAGGCAAGACTGCATTTGAAAGGTACTTTAATTATTATAGACAATATGCTAATGTTTTCCACGTGGCCATTTGGTACCTAGCAGCTAAAATAAATTCCCCCTCGTAAGTTTACTTTCTAAAACATCCTCAAGACTGGCAGGCCTGACTTATTTATTGTTTCTATTACATAGGGAAAGTAAAAAAACCTGACAAACTGCTTTTATTGGGACATAAGCACAGCTTTTTTGAAGCCGACAGTTCAGATGAATACCTGACAGGAGGTCAGCAACCCTTCATGAGCCGGTGGACATGGAGTGGTCAGAATAAACTCAAACTTCTTGGCTTGATAAGACAGACTTTTCCCAAAGGCTAGGACTGTTAATAATTCTTGCTTATCTCTAATGTTCTGGAGAGCTTTCCTATCATTTCAATTGTGAAGGAACCATAAGCAAATACATTTTTAAGAAACACAGTGAAGTAAAAACGATCCTTATCTGTATTGCTATGGAAAAAAAAAAATCTTAAAAAACCTCATTGTTTTATTTGTCTTTTTTTCAGCCATAAATATAATTTAATAAGCCTCCACCCTGCCACATCTGCAGTTAACAGGTTTTTGTAAAATTTCTTGCTGACTTCAGGCAAGCTGCTGTAACTTAGTTTTCCAAGAGTTAAGGGAAAAACCTATGTACCTGCTATTCCACAGAATAGCATCAATATTTTGGTAATTGAAAAAAATAGAGTTCTTGGTATTAAAACCAATGTAAGAACCAATCAAGGTGGGGTTTTAAATTTTATTTTGTTAAAACATCAAGTCGCTTGGCATAACTCCCTTTTAATACAAGAACTGGAATTCAGGAATCTATATTTTCATGTATAGGTCTAATATAGCCACTCTGATATGAAAAAAATATTGTTATCAAAATGAAATCTTTTTTTACCAAAAACAAATGAAGAAAACAGCAGAGGCAACAGTTTCTAAGTGTGATGAGAATTGCCAGAAGGAAGAGAAAAATTAAGAAAGTGATTGCGTAGCAGAATTTGAAAGAGGTGATGGAATGCAACAGTAAAAACCAGTGACTAAATAAACTGATGAAAAGAAAGACACTGGAGAGCAGAAACAGGTATTCAAGTTTCTGAACTTGCAATATTGAAAGAGGATGCGAGGGTGGGCACACATGCAGTGCAATATGTATGAAAAGGAAAACACTTCCTCAATAAAAGTTAGAAATACTTAAGCAGCTAACCTAATTAATAGACTAATGCCACAGAAATATAAAGTAATTTCTCTTATTCAAAAGGATTTACTCCTGTGTTAAAAACTTAAGTTGTTTGTGATAAGTTACCATACCTTAAACTAAGCTAGATAATACTTTTTTCACAAGTTTCCTTGATTTCATTAATGTCTAGAAGTGGTGTAGGACAGTCAAGAGCTAGGGGAAAGGAGGAAATATTTAGGTAGAAAATTACATTTGTAATTTCTCAGCAGAAAAACTGATTACACTGTCTAATTTCACCTTCAACTGCAGAAGATGAAGCTCAAAGTAACAGCCAAATCTGATGTCAAACAAAAAATCAGTGTCAGTGAATATAACATTTTACTTTATTCTTGTCTCATCTCTTTACTGATATTCTTGGATTAGTATTACTGTTGATGTATGCAGAAAAATACTCACCAAGATAAATTCCACTTAGTTTCATGTAAAAACCTGTAATTGCAAGGGTGTTTAAAAAGTTCTGTACCTCAAGATGTGAAAGTATTTGCCAGATTTACTTTGTTAGTTTTTAAGCATGACTCCAGGCCCATGAAATACAACAGTTCATAAAAACTATGAAAAATTTCATTGGAGAAGATTTGCATGCTGTCTCTTATGAAAACTGCAGTACAAAATTTCTCAAGCTCAAAACTGCTTAATCACTTAACCTATGAAGATACAGTGAAGGCTCCTTACTGATTATAGGATCAGGAAAAATTTAACAAATTCTGAAAGGCTTTATACCTTTAAGATATGTCAATATCTTTCGCCACAACTTTTACATGAGCTGCACCGTTTATAAGATGTATAGGGAAGTCATTGCTCTGCAGATACACGTAAAACCTTGTAGGATGTGGCATTCTTTATGTTTCTTCATGTTTTATACTGTCGTTTAACCCCAATCAGCAACTAAACACCACACAGACACTCCTGGTAGGATGGGGGAGAGTATCGGAAGAGTAAAATGTATGAAAACTCATGGGTTGAGATAAAGACAGTTTAATGGGTAAAGCAAAAGCCATGCACAGAAGTAAAGCAAAATTAGGAATTTATTGAATACTTCCCATTGTCAGGCAGCTGTTCATCCATTTCCAGGAAAGCAGGGGTCCACCATGTGTAACAGTTACAAGGGTAGACAAGATGGCAACCATACGAGCTTCCCTCCTTTCTTCTTCTTTCCCCTGCTTTATGGAATCATAGAATCACAGAATAGTTAGGGTTGAAAAGGATCTTAAGATCACCTAGTTCCAACCCCCCTGCCATAGGCAAGGACACCTCACACTAAACCATGCCAACCAAGGCTCTGTCCAACCTGGCCTTGAACACTGCCAGTAATGGAGCATCCACAACTTCCCTGGGCAACCCATTCCAGTGCCTCACCACCCCCACAGTAAAGAGCTTCTTCCTTATATCCAATCTAAACTTCCCCTGTTTAAGTTTTATCTCGTTACTCCTTGTCCTATCACTACACTCCCTAATAAATAGTCCATTCCCAGCATCCTTATAGCCCCCCTTCAGCTACTGGAAGGCTGCTATGAGGTCTCCATGCAGCCTTCTCTTCTCCAGGCTGAACAACCCCAACTTTCTCAGCCTGTCTTCATGCGGGAGGCGCTCCAGCCCCCAATCATCCTCGTGGCCCTCCTCTGCACTTGTTCCAACAGTTCCATGTCCTTCTTATGTTGAAGACACCAGAATTGTACACAGTACTTCAAGTGGAGTCTCACAAGAGCAGAGTATTGTGGCAGGATCACCTCCTTTGACCTGCTGGTCATGCTCCTTTTGATGCAGTCCAGGATATGGTTGGCTTTCTGGGCTGTGAGTGCACACTGCCGGCTCATGCTTAGTTTCTTATCGTCTAACACCCCCAAGTCCTTCTCCGCAGGTCTCTTCTGAATCACTTCTCCTTCCAAACTGTAGCTGTGCTTGGGATTGCCCTGACCGAGGTGTAGGACCTTCCACTTTGCATTGCTGAACTTCATGGGTTGGCATGTATCTCAATACGCAGGCTGGTTCTCCCATTGGTGTTCTACAGGCTTAGCTTGCAAAATCTCAGCTTCTTCAGGAGTCACCACTCAACCGCAGCTGGAACATCCATGAGCAATACTTTATAAACAAGACAGTACTTTCCCATACTCTTGCATGCCCCAGCCCAAATGCTGAGTGTGAGGACACTGAACTCATTCCCCAAATTCCAGGATGCGAACGCCAACTTGTAATATGCCAGGAGGTTTCTTTCAGAACATTCTTTTTTCTCTTTTGGCTTATGCAGGAGCCAATGGCAAGGCTAAACTACACATGATCCCCTTCAAAAGTGGTTTTACCAAGATTCTCATTTAGAAGGCCCTAACAGAAAGCACCTTCGACAGCCTTTTTATTTCCACAAACCTGCATTAGTGCTCAGCAGTCTCATGAAATGTACATCAAAGCATCTGTTGCCAACAGAGCTGGGTAAGCTGCCATCATCTGTACTTTCCAGAAAGCTTCACAAGCATTTACTCAACTGTAATGAAAAAGCAATCAAAGATAAACGTCTAAACTTTCTTTCTGACTGCCTGGTAAACAAGCCCCATTTCTAGCCACATATCTATCTAACGGCAGATACTATATCATCTGCTCCAGTGAAGACATGAATCAGGTGATCCCACATAAAGTGTGTGCATTAGGAATTTAAGAGAAGCCACTTGCTCTGTGTAAGCACAACCCAACAAAGCTGCAGGCTGGATACAATTTACTTTTATTGCCAAGAAATGTAGCTGAGAATAGCACAAGAGAATAACAGATGAGAGAAGGAGACAGACAGATACATTCCCTGCAAGTCCACACTTCATTCTGAGTACTAATATCATAACTGGAAAAAAAGTTTCTACCTCATGGGCCACCTCATTAAATAGTTCACCTAAGAAGGGTAAGTCCAGGACAGCTTATACCATATGGCATGGTTACACCAGATAGTGCTCGTTACAAATCAACATCCTGCTGTGTTTTAAACACAACAGGTAACTGTCCAACAAGGATACAGACATCCCAGCTTTTTCTACCTCTTATTATTTAGAAGACTTGCACAACCAAGAGGTAGTTGAATATGTTTAAACAAACACACCACCAGTTCTCAACTGGAGTCTACAACAAAACTCAACCCAAGGCTTGCTTTTCTACTGGCAGTATATATTTAATATATGATATACTAAATGCAGCATTACCTGAGCTAACAATGCAGAGCTGTAAAAAAATAAACATGGTTTATTATAAATTTGGTTATTCCTGCATCTCCAGTAAATCATTATTCTCTCACCCTTCCATTAAAAAACACCCATAAAGCCTCATACAAGGTTCCACATAAACCACATGGTTGTGCAACCCTGTGGGCTTTTGAAGCTCAGTAGCTACTGCACAGGGCACATGGAAAAATCCTCCTCTTGTGGTATGGGATGAGATATTGCGGAGTTTTGGTCCTGAGCCACTTTCAAAGGGAGGGAAAGAAAACTGGGGTACATGGGAAGACAAAGAATGAAAGAAAAATGTGTCAGAATGGGATGGAAGGAGAAGTACCTAGTGCAAATGAGACAGACAGAATTAAGGAGAATATTAGAACAGGGGACCATGCCAGTAGTTTTTGGACATCCTTGCCCTAGAGAGATAATGCTGGAGGAATGGCATTTCAAATGAAGGTTCTGAAATATTCTGCAGCATACAAATCTGGGAAGAGACAGCAAAATCATATTGTAAGTATATCCATTAGGTACCTTGGTATATGCATTCTTTCCACAGGGGAGGACAGTACTCGATTTAATTCACATGGTACACGACATGCAACTTTAGTGCACTGAAACAAACTGGACTGGTATCTAGCAAGTTTTCTGTGATGCCAAAAGATGGAATGTTTTAATTCAATTAATGCTTTCAGCTGAATAATTCTTTCTTCAAGACAGAACTGCTTGTTACTGCAAAACAGATCCAAATACTTGTTTAGGCCATTCTGCATGTTTTATGAATAAATCCAGAGCAATGACATGAAAGGCATCTTCAAGCTTCAGCTCCCCACCATTAGATTTTGTTACTATCTCCTCCTGACTTCATCCTGCATTAAGAAAACGGATAAAAACACAAATGGGAACACTCTAGTTCAAACTAACGTATGATGGCAATGTATTCCATATTTGCTTTTACCAAGGTGGGCAAAACATACACATGCATAGTCGAACCACTCGCTTAATGGGAAAAGCCCCAGAACACACCTTAAACCCTGTGCTCCACAGCCCTGGGGTATATTCGTATTTGAGAAGTTCTCAAGAATCCTTCTTCTTCATCCTTAGACTGGTCTGCTTCCTCTCCCTCAATGAATCTCCCTGCTTATGAACTCTCATAATAAACTGTCTTCACTCACTATTCCTTCAAGTTACTCTAATTTCATGCAAGTCACTTTAAGACTTACTTCCAGGCATTCATACTTGAAAAGGTGTGCATTAGTTGAGGTGGAAGCTACAAACTTGAAAATACAATAAAAAGATGACCAACATTTTAAAATAAGGTGATAACCATTCTAAAAACAATGCACAGATCTAGATATTTGTGCAGGAAATTTGATAAATCTTTCAGCAATTCAAAACTAAATGGCTGTTTGAAGTGAAATAGTTTTCAAAGTTTATTTTACAATGCCACTTCCTATGGCATTCTTGCCTTTAACTTGAAAGAGCAACTCAGTAGACAAATAGCAAGAGACAAAATCCAAACACTCAATTAAAAATTATGTCAGGGTAATCTGAAAATTAGTAGTACGTTTGTACATTCTACTCGGCAGAACTAGAGAACTGCTAACACTCTTCCCTGAACCATATTAAAATTGCCTCTGAGTGGGCAAACTCTTCCTGCCCTTTACAGTGAGGTTTACTTCATCAATACTTTGCTACAATGAAGCACCCTGAAAGCACAAATGCCAAAAGAAAAAAGGTATCTGTAACAGACAGAAAATAACAGCATTTTTAAATAGCTTTTAAATACATGTCTAGGACAAGCCACTGTCTGCTGAATAACTACAGTTTGAAAGAAATTAAGTTTTTTAATTACACTCCTTAGGAATAGCCTTTGACAGAGTTTTCACTTTAGAATTTAGATTAATTTAATAAAATTTTAAGGGTTACAATAGCATTACTGACAGATTATGGTAAAACCAAGTCCCTGTTATCACTGGACCAAGCACAAATGTGGTCTAGCCACACTGACTGGCCAATGTCAAAAATGACCTTTGCAGCCATCACCTTGACTGTGACATGCAAAATGGAAAAGCTGCCAGTTTTCAGAGCTGATCTAAAGCCCAGGCATTTGAACTTTTTAGCATTTTTGTACTTACAAGGAGAGGAGAAAGTTGATGGAAGGACTTAAGTCCAATATTTATGAGTAATCTTCACCCTTCTGTTAGTTCCCTATGGAACGTAACTCTATGAGACATTTTATTCAGCACACAAAGCCCTATAAATTCTGATCACAAGACATTCCATTAGGGGGAATTCAGACAAGCCTGGAAAACCTCTCAGTATGCACCCCTGAATGTAAAGAACTCGGATTAGAATGGATTCCACTCTGTGGCCCTGTTCTCCAAGACTTGACAGTTAGAATGTCAACAGTATCAGAGAAGTCAACTTTAATGCATTCACACCAAAACTAGCCAGGCAGAACTGTGGCTGGTCTTACAATTCAAAAAGTGAAAGCACAACCATAGTTCTACCACTGTCTGTCACTTCTGGGGATTTAAGCAGCTTTCCCAAACCTGACACCACAGTCAAGTACAGTGATTACAAACACAATCTGCGACCAGTTACTGAAATAGCATTTTCTGTTCTGTATATAATTTTAATGGGATTATTTTGGAATCTGAATTGCAAATAAACAAAGTTTGGCTTATAATTGTGTCAATATACACCTAGTTAAAAATTGTTCAAAAAGTGGAACTGCTCTAAAACTAAGCTGCTCTAAAACTGACACTGAATGTTTATGTACAAATATACAGACATGAATATACACATGCACAAAGATACATGTGTTTTCTTCACACACGTGTACACTTCCAGAGCAATGGAATAATTTCAAATGCATATATTTGACTTGCCAATCATG
Organism: Coracopsis vasa; assembly: GCA_026283785.1. Lineage (NCBI taxonomy): Eukaryota > Metazoa > Chordata > Aves > Psittaciformes > Psittacidae > Coracopsis > Coracopsis vasa. The sequence goes on from JANHGB010071647.1 coordinate 9,708, forward strand.
GACAAGATGTACCCCAAAGAAACACCTCCTCGCATTTAATTCTACTTACAGCCCTTGAAATAATGATCTGTAGTTAAGCGTTCCTGGGTGTGCCATCTGCTTATCTGGTTTAATACAACCAGGAGAAAAATTACATACGCCTTTCAGTTCTGCCCTCTACCATTACACACAGGAGTTCCTTACTTAAAACAAAAAGTTTAAGAGAGTAAAGAGAACTTACTGAGATATTAAAAAAACCAAAACCTTTAGTCAATTGTATATACTAACCATCAAGCAACCAAGTTCAATAATTTTGTGGTGATATGACAATAACTAAAATACCACAACTAGCACTGCTTTATAATACAAAACCATCACAATCCACTACATTCACCTCATGTGCAGGCCA
>JANHGB010071647.1:10195-21476 GCA_026283785.1 Coracopsis vasa
TCCACGCAGCCTTCTCTTCTCCAGGCTGAACAGCCCCAACTTTCTCAGCCTATCTTCATACAGGAGGTGCTCCAGCCGCCTGATCATCCTCGTGGCCCTCCTCTGGACTTGTTCCAACAGTTCCGTGTCCTTTTTATGTTGAGGACACCAGAAATGCACACAATACTCCAAGTGAGGTCTCATGAGAGCAGAGTAGAGGGGCAGGATCACCTCCTTCAATCTGCTGGTCACACTCCTTTTGATGCAGCCCAGGATACGGTTGGCTTTCTGGGCTGCAAGTGCACACTGCGGGCTCATGTTAAGCTGAGCTCATGTTATATGCTGCGCTTGATGCTATATAGTATGGAATATCCCTTTGGCCAGTTGGGGTCAGCCTTCCTGGCTGTGTCCCCTCCTAACTGCTTGTGCACCCCCACAAAGAGTGAATATGTGCACCAGCACTACTCACTGGTAGGGTCATGTGAGGAGCAGAAAAAGCCTTGGCTCTGTATCATCAACACTGTTTTCATTCCAAATGCAGAACATAATCCTATGCTAAATACTATGAAGAAAATTATCCCTGCCCCAGTCACAGCCGGCACAAATATGGAAAAACTTTTTTTTTTCCTATATGACTGTGCCCTCTCTTTGGTATTTGATGAAAAGAAAAGCCCCACAAGTTCAATTAACTGTAGAAACATGCACTAAGTTGCACAAGAATACATTATCTGTAGTTGCCGAATGTTAAAGAAATGCAAAATGAGAATATTCTACATTTCCAGATAATGCTTTTATCCATTTCTGTTTAATTCCTGATCCATGGCAAGAGATGGAACTGATTACTTTACTGCTGTGAGTTTTCTTTTTACATTGGCATTTTTTCCTAGAGGATTCTATGCAAGCTTTTCTCTTGTGAACGTATGCAGAGTTTGCTGCATTTTTTTGTTAGTCTATACTCTGAACATAAGTTGCTTGTTAAAAGTAGGAGAATATAGAAAAATTCCTTCTTCAATGAACTAACAGTCATAAAGCAGCAAAAGAAAGATCTTTCCAAAATCTTCAGTGAAGGATTATGCAATCACTAGCAACAGTAAAATTTTTATGGAATTTTCTCCAGAAGCCGGCAGTTTAAAAGGACATTCCTTCTCTAGCATGCTAATTGGCAGTAATGTTCTGACTCCCTTGAAGACAGTTCTGTACCAAAGTACAAGTTTCCATTCCTCTCATTTTAGATTTCACATAATGTTGCACTGCAGCTGTGTTTCCCATATTGGAGCGTAAGTGCTCCTGAGACATTTGAAAAGAGATATAGCATTTCAGCACATTAAATATAGCATTATCCATCTAAGGATAACATGTGATTGCATCTTTGACTGACCACAGCCTTTCTGCTGGAGAAATTTTGTCTGGAAGACTATTCCACTACAGGACCAACCAGAGATGCAGTGCCTTTTTCCATTTCTGTTCCAATAAGTCCTCTCTAACTTTTCTATATGCTTTATTATGCTCTGTGCTGTTCTGTACTAAAATCAAGTGCTCTTGTTTGTGTAATCCTGTTGTGTAATCCTGTCAACCAGAAAATCAAAAGTGCTTCATGAGGACAATGAAAGGGGTCTGCTGAAGCAAAAATATTCCATCATATTAATAGCTGCTAAAGAACCAGCTTCTGAGATTATAAGTTAAAATAGGAAAGCACTGAATTCCCATTTCCCAGGTGAAGCTGTGCAGTGACAGAAGTTAGGCCAATTTCTAAGGTGTATGAATACCACTGAAAATTGAGTATAATTAAAATAACAGTAATATTTATCAGTAATTACCCTGTCAACCAAGGAGTGATTAGCATACACATTCTTTAGGACTTTGTTTCATTTACTTGAAATTTAAGTCACCTCATAACACTTTGATAGAATGTTTAAAAATTACAGAAAAACTGAGCAAAATTGTTGAATCATTTTTCATGAGGATCTAGTCTTCAGAAACATACAGTTTCATATTTATTACAGATCCTAAATTGTAGTTTGATGAGAGTATTTACTTTGGACTGCAAACTATCAGGACAAGATTGACCTCAATATCAGAAAACAACATAAGCCTTCTCTTACCTTGTTTGTACCTTGGACCTAGCTGTGCATCACCCATCACACTGCCTCTCCCATCTTCTGGTCCTGCGCCAACACTTGAGCAACCCAGATGTGTCCGAGATAAAGTTAAGTTTCAGTCAGGAGAATTCATCATTTCTTTCCCTTAGTGGCCAAAAAAACTTTTGGTGTCTAGGAAAAGAATTAACAGCTTTTGTCTATGCCAGTTAAAAGGACACATACTGAAAATTCCCTTGGGGAAAAAAGCTCTATAAAGATTTCAGCATCAGTTGTAAGTTTATATACTGGGTACTGTTGTTCCCCTTACTGTCAGGATTACAGATTTTTTAAAAAATATTTATTTTTACTACAACTTAGTATTTTTTTAAAAGCACAGAATATTTGTAACTCATGAAAACCATGCAAAAATCAAGGTGCTCATTTTGTCTGCAAGTTTATCAAGAAAAGGTATTCTTTTTCATTTTCAGGAAGGCAACTATTTATCGACTATTTAGTTGCTAATAGGATGAGCTCTTCTCCAAGCACTTTACTAGATCTCTGCAGCAAGCTAATTAGTGCTGCATTCAAAATGGCTACTCTATAATACTGAGGATGGAAGGTGGTGTTTACCATCAGCCAAAGAACAGTCATGCCAAAGTTCTTACTTTCACGTATTGCTCAGTTACACATTGGTTTCCTCTGGGAAATGGCCGTTTTTAAACAGAGCCCTACTCTACTTTTAACTACGTGTATTATTCAGAATGATGCTATATAATTACTTTGAAATTAATATACTGCTGTAGGGTTAAAAGGAAGAAGAAAAAAATACATCTCTTTCCTTCTTTTCTTCATTCTCCTTGTTCCCAGCTTCCCCACTTCCCCATTTTCATCTGTGTTCTTTTCTATCCTACACCCAAAGGACCTGTGGGGGCCTATGGTGAGCTACAGTATGTTTGTGTGTTTACCTGACTTTTTAAATTGTCATTTCCTTTTTTATTCAAGAGTACAGACACTAGATGCATGCATTTCTTTTGTAAAAGTGTGTGCAATTGTATTGCAGTGCATATGCTTTTCCAGCTAATGCATAGATAGTGTGTGACACCCCTGGCACAGTTGTTGGAGACTGATGAGGATATATCATGAAACATGTAAGACTGAAGACTCAAAGCATTTGTAGTTGATGTGGCCTACCAACAAAGCTATGGGTATCAGCATCAAGTACTTTGCTAAGCTGTCAGAAGTATTTAACTCCTTCTATTAGAGAACAGGTCATATCATTAATTTTAGGTTAATGAAGTAAGGAGAAAACCCATTAATCTTTACAAAATATTTTTTTAAACTTGCATATTACTTACCTAAAATCCTCTTGTATGTCAATGGTATTAATGGACTTTGCATCATAAACTGGCTCTGTGAGTGACGGCAAAGACATTCTTGCTCTTTCTGGAGGCATCAAGTAAACAAATTCGTAGAAGACTGCAGCTAAGAGTTTGGACAGAGAGAATGGAGCAGCACTCGATTTCTTGTGCTGCTTTCCAGAGTTAGGTGGAGTGTGGGAGGAATAACAGAGTCAAGACTTTCAGATTGTAAGTGATCAGCTCCACCCCTCACCTGTAGTATCCAAACTCCTTCTCTGATGAAGATTCTTGAACAGTATGCGTGTATTTCTGTGCCTGTCTACAGGGCACTGATTAAGAACATCCAACTAATTTGTCATTAGCTTTTCAAAAGAGAAGACATGCCTGTTTTATGTAGAACCATATTCTATCACTTTTATGTTGAGTTGGCAATATCTCAGGGACATGGGCAGAGGAAGGGGTTAATTAATGTGAATAGGATGGTGGAAGCTGGCTCTAGGTGGTTGTGCTAAATATTATTCCTACTAAGTATATGTACATTAGATGTAATCTTGTAGCGTGATGAAGATACAAAGGATATGGGAAGCCCTTCATGATTCCAAACATAACAAAGGCTCAGCTGCTCAGTGTAGGCAGAAGTGGTATATGCAGAGACTGTTGAACTATGCAAGCGTCATAAAGGAAGAAGTTCAAAGTGGAAGTTGTCAAAAATCCAAGGAAATGGTTTTTTTGCACACGTCAGGGGATACAAAAGTAAATGTACAGAGGTGCATTTGCAGAACATTCTACTTAAACCCTGCAGGAACTCCTGCTTCTTATAAAATATTTAAGTGTGTTTACTGCTGAGAAGATAGGAAAGAAAAGAGCCTCTTCTAGTCCTAAAATGCCATGGCACAAGGAAGAAGGAACACGGAGGATAAACAGGATCATGTCATTATACCATCTGACCTTCAAACAGCTACAGTCTGAGAAATAATAAGGAGGAAAAATAGGATATACTCAGAGTTAAGACAAATTTCTCAAATATACAGAAAAAAAAGTGTGATGGGAGAATTCAAATATTGTATAAAAAAAATGGCTGGTCATACTGTACACAACATTAGCAAGTATGCTAATGAACTAATGGAAATATTTTCGTCTTTTATAACCACTTTGTTTTCTTCATAATGTCACAGTCTTCATGATTGTAAAATATCATCATCTAGCTCATCTATTTCTATTTGCCTCTGAATATTCACATATTTTCACATAGTGGAGATGAAGGGAGGAGACCATTATTCTTGCAGTGTGAGTTACTGTAGGAAATTTAAAATGTAAAAAATTTACAAGACACTAATTAGTCATTAGTAGTGCCTTGTGTGTGCACTTTGTTCTTTTTAAGGCTCTGTGAGATAGCTTAATCTACTTCTGAAATGGAGTAAACTATCCTTCAGGAAATGTGCAATGCAAGTGACTACATGGGGAGTCATTGTAGAGCAGTTAAAAAAAATAAAGTAAAATAAAAGAAGTAAAATAAAAAAAAAAAAGACAAAAACCCCCATTGCATACAGAATATAAATCTAACAAAAAATACCACAGTAAAACATACCTACCTGTGACAAAAAAAGAGAACTGGAAGACAAAAAGTAAACCAATATGATTTAACAGCAAGATGTATAAGGCTATTTTAGCTAAAGATATTTCTAGCGAACATAATTGGCAGCAGCATAAATTACTGCAGGCTATTATAAATTAAGAAGGCTGAAATTATTATGAGTAGCCAAAGGTATAAGAAAAAATCAAAAATGCCACAAATTTGAAGTTGCAGTTAAGGAAATTAGGTACTGCTAGGAAGCCAAATTATTTATTTCCATTAGCTTCTAGTAGAGTGGCCAAAAGTGTAGGTATCCAGAATCTTGTCTTTTCTGAAGGTAAAGACAAGGCCATTGAGGCTGGGATTCAAAATTATTAAATACTGTACCTTTAGGATCTGGTTTGGGCTTGTTGTGGGGTTTTTTTGCTTGTTTTGTTTTTAGTAAGAATAATTAATGGACACAAATAACTGTATGATGAATGAAATCAAAAGAAAGCTTGATTTGAGGAAGGAACTTAGTAAACACAGGGGCAGATGGATTTGCCTCAAAGAGACAATATTACTACTTTACATGACATTTTCTACATAGAGTCTCCTCAAGTTATCTGTCCAAGCAAGAATAATAAATACATTTTTTGCCATATTTGGATTACATCAATATGATGCAGTTGCTGCCTCAGCTGGAGAAAGAATAATTATCCTCAAGTAAAAAATAATTAATTAAGGTTGAATGCCAAATGTACAATAGCTCTTAAATTGAAACCTCTAAACGCTCTGGACAGCCCTGGATGTGGGAATATTTTTAGTATTTGAAATAATGGTAACAGTCTTTTATGTATTCTGTTTTTGAACCTGTTTAAAAGAAATTTTAATTATACATATGTTCTGAATATTTTTAATTAAAATTTTAATAAAACTCCAGGAGAAATAATTTTGTTAAAATAATGTAAAATTAAAGGAAATATTTTTCTTAAGCTAAATTTTATATTGTGAAATTGTATAGCACTCATACTATGGCATGTAGTAAGTAAAAATTAACTTAATTTTTTACTTTATATGAAAATGAACAAGTGTCACAACAAAGCTGAAGGAAACAGTGTTTTGTTGTCTTGATGGTATATGCTTTTCTCAAGTAACACTGCTTTCTAAAAAAATTAAGGATGAAAAACTCAGGTAGTATTTTATAGTTTTAATCTTTAGTGACCTACAGGCTTTCTTCACTGTTGAATATAGCTACCAATCATAAAAACTCAAAAGAGAAAAAACAACAAACTTCCCTACTGCTTAAGCTGAAGGAATTTCCTCAGTATTAACTTGAAGAAAACTGATGTTACCATAAGAAATGAGATATTGTTTTGCTTTCCTGAAATCAAATCTAAACAAACACTTTGCAACATTGACAATTTATGAAATCCACTACCTTTTGAAAAACTGCAGGCACTTACAAATCTCCAAACAAGCCATTAGAAATGCTAATATGGTCAGTGATTGAATATGGCCATAGGCATCTGTAATCAGACAAATTTCATGAAGAAAAATATACTGAAAAAAACAGTATAACAAATCATGCATGAAGAGTGGCTAATTTTTTACTTATATTGGCATTGATGTTATACATGCATCCAGGAAAAACAAATCTGAATAATAACATAATTCATACTTTTCATCTGGAAATTGGCTAAAGTAATAGATTTTTATGAAAATGCCCGATACTTGTAATAAATCATCCAGTCACATATATGCCTAATGCTGTCAAAACCATGTATGGAAAAGAATTTATTTTTTCACTTTCCAAATTTTCATATAAGAGCACATTTTTCTAACACATACATTGTCTGAAACTGTCATTTATTCCCCAAATATAGTGAAGGTATTGATGGCTTTCCTGTTCTTCATAGTGAATGTTCTTTTTATTTCTCTTATATTTAAAATCAGTTCTTCTTCTATTTTGCTGCACAATCATTAAAAACCATAGTGAATTCAAAACCCCAGTAAGTTCAATTGAATGTCTAATATGGAAGGCATTCACATAAAAATAAAAGGATGTTGAAATAATTAATGACAATTAAAAAGAGTTTATGTAATTTTTATTTAACTCTGCCAAACATGATATGAAAATTTTGGATGATAAAAAAAGCTCAGTAAGTATAATAGATGTTGGCAAGACACTTTAATTAATTTTTGTACCACAATGGTTAAAAAAGAGAATTTCACAAAATAAAAGTAGATTATTAAAAGTGGATAAGAATAGCTAAATGTAAAAATGAAAACAATTTGCCAATACATCATCATAACTCAGATACAGTCCTGCCACAGACATCTCAGTTTTGCTTCATAGCAGCTCAAAATTTCTAGTAAATTTATGGGAAAAACATCAGTGGAACAGTTTGTTGATGGAGTAAACTTTCTAGATTGGCAAATAATGATGACAGATCTCTTTTACAGATCAGTCTGGATCACTTGGAAGGTGATCTTCATTGGACAAAATATTAATTAACAGAAGTAAGTCAAACTCCATATGTCTAAGAATATAAAATCTTAACAGGGGAATATGATGACACTATTGAGAACTTACTTATACTGATAGGTAACCTATGGGCAACCGTCTAGTTAGGAAATAAACATATTTTCAAATCTTTGAAATATAAGCAGCAGAGTATTAAGGAGTAAATAGGAAATATCACCACTGCGTGTGTTAGTAAAAATCCTGGGTTCCATTCTAACATCCACAATGAAGAAAAAAATTGGAGACATCTCAGGGAAGAGCTTTTCTAATTATGTATATCTGGAAAACATGTTTATAGTAAGAACAATAGCAATAAATATGCACGTAATATGTTTAAAAAGGGATTAAGAGCTGATTTGCCTATGATCTACAAGTAACAATATGGGAAATGACTTCTGATAACTGTTTATCATGAAAAGCAATATCAAAGTTTGACCAAAGCTTTCCAGTATATGGTTTAAGCTTTTAGGGTAATTTACCAAATAAAACAAACAGGGATTTGCTGGATTTTATCTCTCTAGAAGCCTGTACAGCAAGACTTGATAATTTTCTAATGGATGTGCTAAAATTTGAAGAGCTATTGTAGATTGAATGGAGGAATTGCTGGGTGAGTTTTTATGGCCTATGTTATTTAGGGAGTCATGCTATTAAGGATCTTAATGTTCCTTCTAATTTCAAAATCTATTAACCTTTTTTGATTGAGTTTTTTACTTCACTGTTACGCTTTCTACAGGGAGAGAAAATGGTGGGAAGAAGCAGCACGAACATCTAACCTTGGAATAGAAAAACAAAATCATTTGATTCAGAAAGTTTGGCAATGGTTAACAGAATATTTATTTGAAAATAACCCTTGAGAATTTTACTGTGGAAGAGCATAAAAACTTGTAACTGCCTTTATCTTCTTATTAAAGGCTTTTTACTGATGAGATCAGCAATTAAATTAACAATTATTTGTGCTAATTAAAATATGAAATGGCAATAGGTTTTCTACTGGTTCAGGACGTGTTAAGGTAAGCTTACAAATGAACTAGCCTTCAAACTGAACAAACTGTGCTTTCAGCTAAAAGGAATGTGAAAGAACTAGATATCCTGTACATACTTTCCTTTGTCTATGAAGAATTCCAGCTCTGACAAAATGTTTAATGTTAAGCTCCTAAATTGGATATAAAAGTATCAAGCTATAAAAACTGCAAGCTTGGTAACAAATTGGATGAATCCTGGCATGAGATATTTTAGATGTGCATTTTAGGATGAAATTAATTGCATCACAGACTAGTTCATTTCTCTCCATTGATACCATAGAGGTCCTAATGGGACGAGATCAGCTTGCAGGTACAGGTAACTAAATTTACATGTCTACATGTACATTAGGTGACTAAACTCCCATGACAGCTCGTGGAGATATAATTAACACAGTCAGTGTTGTCTAGAGCCATTTAGTTGACTACAACTAGGTGTTCATTCAAAGGTTAGCTGTATCACTTTCCAGAGTCCATCAACAGTATCCTCTACAGTTGGATAACTGTTGTGGAAGCCTAGACAAATAGCTCATGGACACCAAAACATTCATATTCTTAAAGATGAATTATCATAGAGTTATGAACTACATATTTTTTCTTAAAAAAAAATAAATAAGATTGTCTTGCAGTGCAGAAGTAATATGTACAACTATTGTTTTGGAAGGCTGACAGGAAAGCAAGAAAGTGCACCATATCAAATCTCCATTGTAGACTTAGTTTAAAAGACAGTGCGAGGCCTCACATCTTTCCCAGCCCATTTATTCAGTGCAACAGGATAGAGTGACCTGCTGATCCCTAAAAGCCCTGCATTTAGCCTGCGGGATGTCCATTGTGCAAGTACAATGATAAACACAAACAAGTCACCTCACCTGTTCCTCTTCACAGGGAGCAATACATGAGGCTGAGGCTTGTAGAACATAAGCTGGCATGAAAACACCAAATCACCAGAAAGTGTCCAAACCTGTCGCAGTCCATGGGAAGCTCAGGAAAGGCTGCTGAATCATAGGTAACCTGGAGCTCCATAAGTTGTGCCAGGTATAGCATCATCAGCTAATGCAGGACTCCACACCTGAGGAAGCCTGAAGGCATTATTGAGCTTCAGTGTACATATACCTTCCTTCTGGTTTTCAGGCGCATAGCATAGAAATGCATTTAGTCTAATTTGCTCATGAATCTCTGTACAGAAATAAATGTACATAAAACATACGCCAAGCTGAGTTCTCAGATGTACATTTCTAGGGAATTTTCATCCCTTGAAAAAAATCTGCCTACTCCTTTTTCAAAAAAGGGACTCATAAACCAATATGTACTTTGCTCAGAGCAAATAAGACTCTTCAGTTTGTCTGAACACAGCAAAACTCTTCTGCTTCTTCCTGACAGTTTGACACATAGGGAAATTATGCAGACTGACACAAAGCTAGGCTTAAAACCAGGGGCAGGAGAAGCAGGCAGAGAGGACTAACAAATTAGGATTAAGAGGGTTGACGTTTATACATCTGTATTTTTACACAGAAGAGAAAGAAATGACTAGAGATACTCAAACACAGGTGAAAAAAAAAAAAAACAAGAAAGATATAGAAGACGGTTATAAGATGTGCAAAGAATAAGTAACTTGAAACCAATGCAGAAGGAATATAGAAAGGAGGGAAGGGATTCAAGAAAGGAGATAAATAAAGCAGCAGGAGAGCGATGTAATGTCGACAGCTGTGCTTCCCTGGATCTGCGCAGTTTCCAATCATTGATTTTTTAGTTGACAGCTGAGCAAGTCAGGGCATCTCTGGAAATCAAGTTTGTTACAAAACTGATCACTGAGTCCCATATTATTGTTTGCACTCTTTCTTTTCCCAAGTACTGTGTTTTGATGTCAGGTGAGAGAATAAGATCTTTCTTCTTTCTTTGATTCTTGACTTCAGCATTTCACCTAAGACTTCTGACTGGCTTTTTAGTTGCATATAATGTGCCATACTTTAAATAAAAAAATTAAAAATAAAATACATTTTTTTTCTTTTATTGACCAGTCTGCAACTGTAACTGAGAAACATGAAACAGCTGTTGAATCTTTGGGATAATTGTGGCATCTGAGAAGCTGGATAATCACTGGAACAATTTTCTCACTATTTAAGCAAATCTATGTGTATTCAACAGTCTGGCCCTGTATGGGGTAAATACAGCAGACATGCAGATGGGGAAGGAGACGAGGAAAGATTGTCTAGCCATACCATTATTAAGTGAATGTGAAGTTAAGCAAGGAGTAGGATGAATGAGTTGTGCTCAAAATATCAGATTCCGACTAAGTTCTTTGGTTCTGTTTTATTGCCTTTCTGAAATATTAAAAGTTATTCATTTCAGTATGTTGCAGAAATGCCCAAACAAATGGATCAGAAACTATTGCTTTCACGAATGGAAGTAATAAATGTGTATTTTCAATTGGTATATGGTGGATTTTCTGCTCAGTGGGGTTATTTCTGGTGTAAATCCTTGTCCGAAATAAGTGAACAGGCAATTTGTCACTGACTTTAAGGTACCAAACATTTATCATGGCATTTTGTTTACACTGGTTTTATCCGCATTCCTCCATCCATTGTACTTGGGCAGAGAGATAGTATATCATATATTCAGGCCTGGAAAGCTCTATAAATGTGATGATAGCTGCAATATTATAAACAGCATTCACTCATTAAATAATATATGGTATTTTTTACCAATGTGAGTTTCTTTAAAGTTTTGAGTATGTAAGCAATGTTATTGTAATCTCTTTTAAGTATCTG
>JANHGB010071651.1:7199-22128 GCA_026283785.1 Coracopsis vasa
ACCACCAATAATAATAATGATAAGGGAAATAACAAGGGAAGAGAATACAACCGCTCACCACCCGCCAACCGATACCCCGCCCGGCCCGAGCAGTGATCTAACCCTTCCGGGTAACTGACCCCAGTTTACATAGGTGGCACGACACGCTGTGTTATGGAGTACCTCTTTGGTTAGTTTGGGTCAGGTGCCCTGTCTCTGCTTCCTATCGGCTTCCCCTCCTTCCTGGCAGAGCATGAGACTCAGAAAGTCCTTGGTCAGAGTAAACATTACTAAGCAGCAACTAAAAACATCAGTGTTATCAGCGCTGTTCCCAAAACCACAGCACTGCACCAGCTACTAAAAAGGAGAAAAATGACTGCTACTGCTGAACCCAGGACAATTACTAATGGGGAATCCTCTTTGTTACCTTTATGAGATACAAGTATGGTGAACATTTTTTCACCTTGGAATGGTTAACTCACCTAAAGACATTGGTTTTGAAAGTATTCAAGTGTCTGGAATGAACTGGAACAACAGTGATAAGGCAAACAGGCATGGCAGGACTTAAATGTCATTTCAAAACCAGAATGGAGTTTTGCTTTCTTACATTTTTATGTCTATATATCAGTCACCCATGAAATAGGAAAAGAAAGCTCAAACTTCCTTCTTTTTGTCTAGGAATAAGAATGTGACCCTGTTCTCTTGTCTCTTAGTAAATGACTTAAGCACTGAAATAAAAGAATTCTGGACTAAATATCTTCTTCTAAATTATACCACCTTTTCTATGTGCCTACTTAAACAAAGGGCTACTGAGAGCAAATGAAAATGGACTTTAATAGGTTCTTTATGTATATGCTGAAAATTAATTAAGAAAAATCTGTTTGGATTTATCTGAAATTAAATATATTGCTTTGGTTGCCAAAGAATGAAAAAAAACCCAAATTTTTCACACAATACACACATAAATATATAATTTTTCTTTTTCATATTCAAATCAGAAATATTTATTGTCTACTCTTTCACCATCATAGTGAGCATTTTTACCACCTCAGCTTTCTGAAAGTTCTGCAATATATGTGGATTATTTTGTGTAAAAGTTAAAAATGCTATCCTGTTTATAGCTCTGGTACACATTTTTACTTTGTTCCTCCTCCTGCTTATATGAATTTTCTGCATTAGATTAGATTCTGCTTAGATCTGTATCATGTTTGTCAACACAAAGTCTTACATTAGTAATGTTATTTTGGATGCTCCATCTAGTCTTCAACCAAGGCAGTACCTATCCCACCTGTGAGATGGAGCCCACCCTGTGCAGCTGCTTTGTCTAAGTGAATGGGGTCCCAATGTCCCAGTTTTCCACAGCAGAAAAATCTGCATCTTCAGATATATTTTGTTGAAACTAGCATTTCAACATCAGTGCTTTCTGTTTTCTGCTCTTGCTTTTGGGGCCAGAAAGATTTCCCAGCAGATCATGATTATTGCCATCTTCACAACCGTGGCATCATCCTCTCATCTGTTATTTCATTTTATTCCAGTGACTACAGCATTATTATAAAGATTTACTGAAGGACTTCATAAAGCTTCTCAGTCTTGGTATGGTCGACCTGTGGTCTGCTGTTCAGCAAAGTAACTGAAAAAAAAGTCCACATCTGATCTGAGGCAATATACAGCTGAGTTCCTAGCCTGTGTCTATACTGTAAATTAAAAGAGGTTCAAGATCTAATCTCTTCTCAAGTGTCTAATGGTAGCAGTTGGTGAGGTCTATACTGTTCAGGACTTTTCCTTTTTGGGGGCAGATTTTTCTTTAAATCACCTTCAAACATATTCTGACTACAACTAAGCAGTGTAAACCTTCAATATGAGGTTTTCCAGGGCCACAAAACCCCATCCACACTGTGCCTAACAATATAGAATACATACAATTCATTAAGGACAATTAAAATCCTGAGAAGCTTACTATTTATTTAGTTATATGATCTTCCTTTTTGCAGGGTGTTAATTTAGACAACTCAAAATTCAGACCCTAAAATGTTTCTGCTGAACCAGCTTCATATTATTTGGTCATCTATGGCTTAGGCATTCCCAGGGTCAGCACTTGTTTAAATGTCATTGCTGAATTCCATTGAGTGGCAAGAAAAGTCTTTAGACAGACAAACCTGATAGAACACAACATTGAGTTATCCTCAAAACAGGAGACTTTCAGCTGCTCCCCAGCCAAAGGCACATGGATTTGAGACATTGCCTTAACTGCTGAGGTCTCACAGAGTAGCAACAAGTATCTTCCGTAGCTGATGAATCTGGGAGCCAAGCTGAAGCGAGGAGCCCAGCACTGCCACCCAGCACTGCTAGGTGATTTCCTCAGCTACCTGGGAGCCACATAGGCCAGATGCCTGAAGCTAGAGGTTGTGGATGATTTAAAACTAACAAAAAAAACCACAACAAAAAACAAACAAAAAACACAACAAAAAACGAACAAAGAAACAAAATATCACAAGACAACTAACATGCATTTCAACAGACCTTTTATCCTGGAATGGCTGCACATTCAGACACTGACAGCTTCCTCGGAATCATGCTGTACTACAGAAGGAAAAATGGATTAGATAATATTGACAATCAGTGCTTATTGAAATACCCATTTAACTGAAAGAAATACTTCGCACAGAACAATATTTAATATAAAAAAACCTCACCTTTCTCTATTGTTATGTAACTTAATAGCCGTAAATATGTATCCTTCTTAACTAAATATACCACTTTGCTTCTTACGACATTTATCGCAAAAAGCTACTCAGTGCAGTCCAGTACTGTGTTAGCAAAATGAGAGGAGCACTTATTCCTTCACATTAGTTAACATGTCAAAAGCTTTTTATCTCAAAGATATTAAATGGTAAGAACAGTGTGTTTCAACTTCTAAATTGTCATACATCAAAGATTTTGGAGGACTTCTTTTTTAAATTGACGGTTGTCATTTAATATACAGTATGATCCAAAGCATATTATTTCTGAATGTTACCAGGGAGATTTCATTGGCTTTTGTGACATTTCCAGTCTTTGGTATAATTGGCTAACAGCTTTCTTAACCTAATGCCTTTTAAAAAATTGTGTATCTGGTGGTCTGGGGTATCACATCTTCTGTTTTCTCTTTTCTTTGTTGTCCAAAAATGTTACCATAATGATAAAAAGTGACATTATTTTAAGAGATAAGAAACACCAAAATTATTTTCTGTCTGACCTTTACAGTTACCAGAACAAGCGGCTTCTGTTAGCAAAATAGTTCAAGCTTTTTATTACAAAGGATATTTGGCAGTATTCCACAAGAAAAAAAAATACATGTAGTTCTTGTCAGGGGAAGTCATTAAGCCCTCTCTCCTTATGCCAGGCTAAGATTTTAACAAAAATAAAATTCTAGGTATTTTAAGATGAAGGAGGAAGTTGTCTGTGAGAGGCAGGGATATTTCACATAATGCTCTTTATGAATGTACTAATGTAGTTTTATGTCTTTGACTGTACCGCACTGAAGCAAATACAGTGGGTTTACCCAAGAGTTCAAGGAGATTTTGGTGACCTTCATTTCCCAGCTGCACATTTATGCATTCAGAGTTTTCTTCTTCACCCTGGTCTGTTGTGTTATTGGAACAGCACTGCTTCTTTAAGGGAGGTTGGGGGGTAAGACAGATAGTGACTGAATGGCTCAATGTGACTAAATCACTATATTTACGATTTTTAAAATACTAATGGCTACTCTTCAGCTGTACTGTTTTTTCCAGGTAAAGGCTTACAAATCAAATGTTAGCTCCACTCTGTACCTCTCATTATTGATTTTACAGGTTACCACAGAACTTTAGAGGTGGAAGTGCTTCAGTATTCAAAGAAACATCCAGCACCGACCCTTTTAACTGCTATTGTCATTGCTCTGATTCTTCCAGCCAAGTAAGGATGATATATGTCTTGTTTTCAGCTCACATGACAAAGATATGACATTGTTGTCACTGATTCTTAAGAAAAACTGTATGAGTCAAATTACAATAGCAACAAAAGTTAGAACAAAGCCCTCTTTCTTGTCGAAACAGTTTGCTGTTTACTGCCTTTTGCTTAGCTGGTGATACAGTACATAGCCTGCAAATAGATGAAATACATTTTAGGTGCATGAAAGAAAAAATACTATTTAAAACCATAAGATTCCTTTAGGAAAATAATTAGAGTCAGCTATCATCATTAACTCTGGCATACATAATTTTTCCCATTCTTAATAAAAAGTGATTCTCAATAAAAAGTGAATGCTGTTGCATGCCACAGTATTAAAGAATATATGAGTTAAATATCTTCCTGCTTCAAAGATGCGTGGCCTAAAATCTGAAAAATTACAGTATATGCAAATGATCATAAAGGACTGACTTTACTGACCATTTCTTTGTGTTTGGGGGATAGATTTCTGCATGGCATAATATTTCCACTTGCATTGGTTTCCTGGCATGAAAATGTTTATTGCACTCATTAGCTAAGAGGATGTCGGCACTGGTCCAATGAACACAGATCTGCCTTCTGATTTCAGCCATTAAATTGCAATGGGATTCACAGGCTTAACATTGTGGGTGTGAGAATAATAAAATGGAACTCCATCTTTAGCCCAGTTACCATGGATGCAGTTAAAGGTCATAGTGGCAGCTGCTAACTAGTTGCCTTTTTAGCTGTATTTCCCCTCCTGCTATGTGTTTTTGTATACCTTAGTTTCTGCAGGTCTGCCTTAGAGCAATTCCAGTTCCTTAACTTGGCATATGGGTGTCTTCCTCAACATGATGGGTGCATTGCCATAAACACGGTTGCTGCCGGCATCCCTTTATTGAATTATTTGTGTTTTAATGGAAAATGACTGTAAAGACCTTAGAAAAAATGGAAATGTAACCTGCTCAGCATCCCAAATTATTTCTATTTTCTGCATTCTGCTTCACATTCCTAACTTGGGGAAAAAAAAAAAAAAAAGAAAAAAAAATTCCCTCACTGTATATAGTGAATTCCCATCTCCGTTTAAACTCATAATGGGCTAAGGAACTAAGGCATTCACAATGTGGAACATCAACTACTACTTCTCAATTCACCCCAAAGTCCTAGGAGTTAATACCCTGTACTGCATGAAGCGTCAGAGTAATTACCACTGATCAGCCCTATTTCTTAGCATTCTGTCCTGCTTTGAGAAGCACCCTGTTTATTGATGCACCGCCACATCATCACAGTGCTTTCATTCAGGCAAGCTGCTTAATCGAAAGGGCTTGGACAATGCAGGATTTTCAAAGAGAAGGAGTGGAAAAAAATTAAAAGTAGCCAAGTAAAATAAAGTGAATGGTAAAGAAATCCGTAAGCTCTACAAAATATTTCCTTATGTCAACACTTAGTTTCAATAGATTGTAAAACTCTCATTTATTTCCAAAAGAAGGTACTGTGAGTCTTTTCTGTGGTGACTCAACTACATGATCGCGTCCTATTTGAAGATTTTTAGGAGCACAGTGCTGGTCGCCCACCTTGAGGAATGCTCATTGGTTTTTGTTCTGTTTATATACAGGCTATGACTCTGTCAACCTTTCTGAACCACAATACAAAGAAACTTTTTTTAAGTTTATGCCTTTCTGTTTTAAAGATTCATTTATATAACTTGTCATTTCATAAAAATAAATTAAGTACTATATGAGCCAAATGTTTCAGTTCCACACAAGGGTGGCTTCTGGTTCTCATTGGCAGGATGCCACTTTATTCATTTTTATTTCAAACACAATGTGAAACTTTTAATTCTAATATAGTATATAAGTGTGATGGCTATAAAGCCTACACTGTGATTAATTCATGCTCCTCTTCTCCTTGCACTCCTGTGAATTTTAGAGGGTGGCAGAAAGTTACACTGAATTCATTTCCACTTAAATACTATCAAGCTTTGTGTGTTTGTTAGGGAGAGAAGAGATTTATTGGGATGGAGTTTGTATTTAAGATTCAAGTGTTTTTCTTGATTAAATCACTTTTGGGCACTGTTCTTGTAGATCTGTGGACACCCAGCCCGTAGTGAAAGTAACTTTTTAGCCGAGTCTGTTTTGCCTCAAGAAGTGACATAGATTGTCACATGGAAAAGGAAATAAACAGGTAATGACAAATACAAGTGTAAACAAACCAGTTATCTAATTGGTTGCTGAGATTCTTCTAATGACATCACCCCCTCTATGGCATTGCTTCATTAAAAAATAATAATAAGTTTCCTAAGTTGTTCAGCAGTGTTGTTGAAAATATCAGAATAAGATGGCTACAACTATTACAGTGGCCCATTTTACTGTTTCCTCCACCACACTTTTAATCAGAGAATTTCTTCTTGTGCCTTGTTTACTGTTGATATTTTCTGGCTGATTGGATAGGAATGACATTTTGACAATTTACTGTAGCAGTAAGCACTGTACAAACAAAAGGTGCTGATGAAAACTCGGAACCCATTATTATGTAAATTATGGCTGACTAACACAGATTCCATCTCCCAGTCACCATCATTGAGACCAGTTTTACTCAATGATAATAATTTTCATGATTGCAGTCTTAAGAGAGATCAGAAATATGCTTTAGCTGTTGCATTTATCTACTGCGGGTACTTGACCCTTAATTAAATTCTGAAACTTTTTTATATAATAAAGTAAAATACAGCTGACACTTCCATTCAAACAAAGAGCATCAAACACGGATCTACCAAATAAGATAAAGGTATTTCAGACTTACCTTGTTGTAATGCTAGTAAACAAGAAGACTACAACATCCTTTGAAAGAGAGCTTAAAGTTTAAAATGCCAAAAAAAAAAGCATGCTGTTGGGCAATTTAAATGTTGCACTTCAGTCCCGTGTCTGCTGAATGCTGGGCTTGCTCTGCAGAATGGTCTTGAACTTTACATTAAAATATGCATGACAGGAAAAAAAAAAAATGAATGAGCTTTGAGTATATAGATGATGTTTGTCTGCTCCTGTATATTATTGAGGTCATAAATGAGAAATTATTAGAAAATAAAGAAGTAAGAGGGTATTTAATGTTCCACACTAACTTTTGTAAGACAGTATTCTCCCAAATCTTGAAAAATATGCTTTGTAAAGCTATTCCTCTTCAAAACAGATTAGGAACAGCTCAAGGTGCTGCATTGCTGCGTTAGTGTTCTGCTATTAACAGATACAAAAATGACTAAATATCATAAAAGCAGATCAGTTAATTTGGTTTATATTTATATACATATATGTGTGAGTTCCATAAACAAGCCCAGGGAAAAGGAAGCTGGGCTTTTCATTTAATATTTTAATTTTTTAAAGCAGCTTTGCAAGCTTTTAGTACTCCTTTCCCCCCTCCTCCCCAATCTCCTCATCAGTTTTTCAAAAGCAAAAATGGCCATTCCAGGTAAGATGTAGGAGTCAGGCTTAAAAAGAGGTACAGTATTATAAAAATAGAGATTCAGGATTTCTTTCAACATAGCACTTTCCTAAACTGTCAGTTCATAGAGCCAATGAGCTAAGAAAAGTAATTACTTAAGTGGATTTCGTGAAGAGTAGAAAGATGATTGTGTCACATTAAATAACAATTGTATCCTTAATGATGTGTTGGACTATAATACAAACATCCTTCTGCCATTATATGCACTACAATATACCTTTCTAATTACTCTGGTGGCTTCCTCTTCCTTTATTAAGATGCCACGCTTTCAGAGACTATGTAAGCATTATATGAGCTCCTTTTTTTTCCTTTAAACTACAGTGAGTGCAGCTGTGTGGTCATTGATAAATTGGTTATAAATTACTGACACTTTGTATATGAATGGAATAATTGTTTTATTCCTTTTCTTTACTTCATAAAATACAATTTTTCTTAGAAGAGATATAATGAAATTCAATGAAGTTACCTCTCCAGGGTTTTTTTTGGTATTTCCAGATATATAGCCAGATAATTAATAAGGCAGATTCAAGACAAGATGGCAAACTTACTTACTTAAGAAAGTAGAATGGGGTCTGCAAATTCAAATAGGTTGAAAACCACTTCTCCGTTTCATTGCTTATATTCTATCCCTAAGAGATGGAACTCTACACTTTCTAGCACTGCTTTCTATAAATCAGTATGATTTCTATGATTTCTAGAGTTACTTTTGTGCACTATTTGACCACTCATTAGACTTGAATTCCTAACATTCTGCCAGCACACAGAGCTTATATTAGGACCCAGTTAAAGTTTGCACACATTAATAGTCCTACTGAAGAAGAAGGAAACTTCTTTTATGTGGAAATTCTCCCAAATGTATAAAGGGATTGAAGAACTGAGGAAAAAAAATCATAAAATTGGACAATTCCAGATTCTCTGTCAGAGAGACTGAATTTTTACAACAGAAATTTTCATGCATAAATAAATTTGCATAAGTGAATAAAATAAAACAAGTGATTAAAGTAAAACCTGCAAAATATTCTTCTTCTCTGTTGTCTCTTAGTAGAGACACATTCTGTTAACTCATAACTCACGTTCTTCTGCTACCTATTAATGCCATTAATAGCAATAATTTTATGAGCAGTCCACTCAAATTTTGTGCATGTTGCACTGTGGTCCTGAGCTGACTGGTCAAAGTCACACCTTTGGAATTTTATCAGTAAAATTGGTAGAATATTGTCAAAGTTCCTTATCACTGTTGGGTGACCTAAATTTAGCTAACACCAAAGAGAAAAAATATTCCTGGTTTCAAAATCAGGTTTGACTGCTTTGAAACATGGCGATAATATGAAAAATATACCATAGTATGACCAAACTATTTTGTGGTTCTCATCAATATTATATTCCCTTTGTAAAAAACTAGGGCACATTACACAGGTAGTTTCACATCTGACTGTTCACACACTGTCAAACTAAGAAGCAATGATGCCCATGATTTAAAATAAAATCCGTCTATAAAATTCATCTGCAATTAACACCATCACTTTCCTACAAGCAAGTTAGTAGGTATATATTTTCTTTTTCGTCCCAAATTCTTACTGGTACAGTAAGAGCTCTGTGCTTGGATCGCATGTTAGGCAGAATTATGGGAATCTTTATAAACTCCCTGCTACACTGCTTGGTTAGCTAAATTCAAGATTAGTAAATGGTCCTTGGAAAGTAAGCAGAGTAGGCCCCTGTTACTGCATCTGAAGGATATAAACATAGCCATATATTCTTCTGCACTCAGTCAAAACAAGCCTGAGCCAAAAAAAAAAAAAAGTGTTGCCTGGTAAAACTGCAATTAAGTGAAATTTTTGCACTGGGGTGAACAAATAGCAACTGGGAATGATTTTTCATTCTTGCCTGTACTGCTTTGTCATCTGCAGAGTATCCACTACCCAGTACTCCCCAGAACCGGGGCCACCGCGAGGTGACAAATTCTGTTGCTCCCCTTTCTGGGTTAGAAGGGTATACAGATCTGCTTTGTTCTGAACATTAGCACTTCTCTATTTGGATTTGCTTAAATCCAAGCAAATCATATCTTGAAAATTAAAATAAATTGTTGAAAATGTAGTTTTTATGGCATTTTCCATATCTTTAAAGGAAATAAATACTAGGAAATGAAGAAAAACTTGAAAATGGACAAAGATGTTTCAGGCACACTTTGTAAGTTATAATTGTCACATCCTATCACATCTGTTTCTGCCTGCTGGAAAGGATGGTGACCCAGTCTCTCTTTAAAATTGGGAAAAACTACTTTTCCCAAACTAATAGCTCATATATGTAAAACATATAAACTACATTTGTGACATTGAGAATTCTGTTCAGTAAGAAACTTCCACTGTATTTAGGCACCTAAGTGAAATTTTAAGTCTTAGAAATCCTTGATCAGAGGATGCCTTGCTCCTTAGTGCCCAAACTCTTCTGAGGACTTGATTCTCAACAGGGTGTCTAATATTCACTGTTGCCTGAAGCTCTTGTACCTAGAAATGTTTCTGTGTAAGAAAAAAAATTAATTACTCAACTTTTTCTACTGGGTTAAGGAACCAGCTTTGGCTTCCAAATGCTTTTCTTATTATCTCCTGATCACCCAAAATAAGGTAAAGTTCACCTCATGTACTTTCAAAGCTTGTCATTCAACTTGCTCTAGAACAGCATGAATAAAACTGACACAGAGAAATAATTTCCTGAAACTCATCTATCTACTGTTGCTGTTTAAAAAGCAGATTGCTTACTGTGATGGCAGTGAAGGTTGGAGGCCAGGATGTAGTTCCTGCATGCTCAGCACCTGCCTTCTTCACGGGCCACAGAAATTTCTGCTCATTCGCATAATCTCAGAAGTTGGTCAGACCTGCTGGGAGGCAGTGCTGGTTTTGCAAAGATCCAGGGTAACTCTGTGGTATAGACAGGCTTCTTGATGCCTAAAAGTCCTACATAACTCTAATGATGGGAGCCAGCCTTGATAGTCAAGAAGCAGAACATCTTAGTGTAAGTGGTCTAACAATATTTTTCTGTTCATCTTTTGGATCAAAGACCTTGGAAGCACTGTACCACTTACCAGCTAGTTGTGGCAACAGTTCTTCCATATGGAAAAGTAACCTTATCAACATTATAATGAGGGGAAACCAAGGTACGGGGACATAAAGATCACATGGCAGATGCAGTGGTGGTAGGAGGAGTACCTATGTTTGAAATCTGTATCTGAAGCACAAGTGCATTCTTCTCCCTCTGAAAAGGAGATTACTATCACATGGTCTGCAAAAAATTTATGGTTAGGACAAAACGTATCTTTCCAAATTCACTAAGTACACTTGCCGCTTAGGCAGGGCACAACATGCAACACGGTATGCAGGTCTGCTTGCCCACACAGGGGAAAGGCTACACATGAGCATCCATCTGAAAAGTGGCTGTGTTGAATCCCTCTGTTCACAAGCAAGCCAGTGTATTTTGTGTTGCTGTGCTTAGATGTATGCAGCACCAGGTTGTGAAGGTTGCTCACAGAGAAAATGGTGTAGAGCTGCAGCCTCACATGCTCTAGCAGTACACGAGCTTTAAAAAGTAATAGAAGTACAAAACTGGACTTGTAGCAAGACTTTTCACCTCATTTTAACCAAAGTATCAGGAAGTTGATTCTTCTATCCCTTAAAGAGTGTTGTTGTCTGTTGCATGCCACTGCCTGCTTTTCAGCGCGGGTCCTGAAGGTGCTGCGGAGGTTTTGCATTCCACCTTCCAGTGAGCTGGACTTATGAACTGGAACTAAGATCAGAACTGGCAGCTAGGCTCATGCCAAATTGAAGTTTTATTTATTTGATCATTTCATTGCAAGGTAGACACTGTGTCTGTGGTTTATATCTTTAAAATCAAATAAACTATTTATATTTGGTGAAGAACTGTAAAACACATAGACCTTATTCACTAATATTTTTATGGTTTCTTTACACTTGACAAGTAAAGAATTTGTGAAAGTGTTTTTTGTACCCAGATCCCACAGATTTCTTAGAGTATTTTTTAAATTAAGAAAAGGTATAATCCAGATTAGTAACACGAATTTAGCTCCCATTTTTCCCTAACATACAGCATGAATCCTTCTGAGTGAATTTTTAATACAATTTTTAAATGGAAGACATTTGATGAAAACTTGAGAAAATACCATCAACTTTTATCTATTTAACATTTTCGTGTTATTAAATGAAGATACCTCATGTGAATTTCAGGTCAGAGTGGAAATATAAATTACCTACGGTTTTCCTTCCCATCCTGATAATATTGTTTTGTTTACATCACCATGGAAAGCTTTATGCAAATTTTCTTGCCACACCATATCCATTATACCTTAAAGAGAAAATGGTCTAATAAAAATTCTCAAAACAGTTATTACTCGTAGGAAAGGAAGCTCAAAGGTCTGTAGTCTTTCAAAATGTCATTGCTACTAAATCGAGCTTGATAGAGAAAGAAGTCAGAACTGCTCTTTCACAGACACAGATTGCTGTGAGCTCCACATGAAGCCAGCAAACCCATGGAGAGGCTGCGGTTTGCAAGCGAGGTCTCGCCTGGTATTTTGGTCCTGTGGACAAGGGTTTCCTGGATGTTTTTGCCATTCCTGCTGGCAGTTTGTCAGGTCGCTCCTGCACACACCTTTACAGCAACAACTCCTGCTGCACATGTTGCAGGACATATGGAAGGTCATTAGTGGTTTCAGTCTGCATTACTGTCATCCTAAAGTACAATCTTGCCATGCACTTTGCACTGCAAGGGCTAGGAAACCAGTATCTTTCGTAGTAATGACTTCCAGTTTACAGCCTTCATTTGTTATATTTCCTCAATAGCTGTTGTGTTGAGATTAACTGCATAAATGGTCTGCAGCTGGCTGTTATGAATTAAGGGAGTTTAATCAAAGTATTTCTAATGTACAGCATAATGATAATACATGGGGGAAGTACTATTTAAGAGATAATGATGGCTTCAGAAGATCACTGTTGTAATGTTTAGTGCATATGCCTTCAGCATTGAATTTGTTGTTGTTCTGAAT
Source organism: Coracopsis vasa (assembly GCA_026283785.1). Lineage (NCBI taxonomy): Eukaryota > Metazoa > Chordata > Aves > Psittaciformes > Psittacidae > Coracopsis > Coracopsis vasa. The sequence continues at coordinate 19,669 of JANHGB010071651.1, forward strand.
ATGCTTAATGGATCAGTGAAAAGCTGCCTAATGTGGGATTGTTTGATGGGGCTGACAGAGCTGGAATTAGCCCATTGCTGTTTACTGCATACAGCCATTAAGATTAATTGCTGCCAGATAATTTTGACTGTTTTTATCTTCGGGAAAAAGTGTCACTAATGGGTTTATAAATTGGTTCACTATTACTAATAGTAAGGCCAGTGTAACAGGAGAGGATGTCAGCAGCTAATTCTAAAGATAAAGGTAAAAAGTATAAAGTACTATATGACTTGCTAGTTTTAAGGGATAATGTTATCTAATAACAGACAGACTGATATATGATGCTCATTAATGCTATTTCCCGGGCTTTGGGTTGAACCTAATAGATGCTAATAAAGTCTTATTTGATGTACCATTAAAAAGCTCAATCTGTTTTCTGCATTAATGCACAATGTTGTTTATCACATTTTCAGTGACTAAAACCCAAACCCTCAATCTGTTACATAACTAAACAGTATCAGGCTAGTTATACCTATTTTTGTCTTTGTTTAGAGACACAGAAAAATTTATAGGGCAACCACGTTTCTGTATATACTGTACACAATTCATATCACTCAGCTTCCTGTCAACAATAACTATACTTCAGATTTCATTTCAACATATCCTCTTTCACATATATCGTCACTGGTAAATTCTGCAAAGCGCTTCTTCCAAGAGATGAATTAATTGTTTTGCAAATGTTAGAAAATAGCAGTGGAATGTGGGCAAAAAATTATCCAAGGAGGATGAATCCACATTAGAGGTTAATAGTCTGGTACGCCACATATACATGCTTGTGCAGTGCCTCTAATTTGCTGTGTATCAAAATGAAAGTTCTTTGTGCACTAAGTCTCAAATATATCCCTTGTATCTAAGGGCATTGACAAGGGAGTGGGAAGAACATGCACTAAATAAATAGAAACACAGACAAAGAATGCTTAACGAAGAGGGGAAACCAATAACTCATGAGTAGTGAAGTTGTTCTCTTCTGAAGTAGAGATAGCGTAAATTATGAAGTGATTCCCTTCTCAAGACAAAAGAGTATTTACATTTTTCATTACTAATTTTTATATCGTGCTGAGAACATCTTCAATATTTTTGAGGTGCTCTGGATAGTAAAACAGTTCTAATCTCAAGCAGTACCAGGAAAAGGCCTTTGAGTTATTTTTCCCTTTCAGAATGCGAGCATGTGAAGACCTTTGAGAAGTGAAGAAGAAAAAAATATTGGGTTTTAAAATCTGTTTTGCTGTATTTGCTGTTTCTGCAGTAGTATTCCAGGTGGCATTCTTGTTTCTATGCCATTAAGGACATGAGTCCTTTTTTCTGGTTTAGACCCTTTCCACGTGTATCTCCTTTTAAATTCCATCCTTTTGGCATGTTTATACATCTGCCTCCATATCTAGTAATGCATATTGATGTGTGGGGACCTTATGCTATGTAGCGAAGTGGCTACAATCAAAATATTTTTTCCTTTATTTATGTATCTGAATATTGCACAATGCTGCATGCACACATCCATTCAAGTTTTTTCATTATGTCCTGGTTCTGATTTCCTTCTCTCTCATATTCCCCACTATTGGCTGCATTATCCATATTTAATAAATCATTTTCCAATTAAACTTTTGTCTGTACACAGATCTAACATTGTTTTGACTTAAATCGATTTAAAATCAGTTTCATTAATTCATTGCAAACTCTATGTAGACATAATAAAGTTGGGTTATAAGCAGCTTATTTTGGTTTACTTTTAACTCAATATAGGTTAAACCAAGTTCTGTCAGGCTTATAATCATTTAAAAGAGCTGACAGCCTATTTTACTATTTTAATTACATTGATTTTAAATTCTGTTCTTAGTTAAACCAATGCAATTTACGCATAGACAGTCCCAACTTTTGTTCCCAAAAAGTGTCGCCAACATTTCCATGCACAGCCCAGAACAGATGCGTATTAGCCTTTCCTTTCTATTGTTAATGATTCTAAATAACGTCTTGAGGCAAACCTTGATTAGGTTGTTAACCAAGCTGTCTGTGGCAGGCAATTTAGGATGATAGCTTACACAAAAATTATTCCAGAATAAGGTATAATATTGTAGATTGTTTTAATGCAGAGTAGTTGCACCGGAACGGTACCAGGTAGAGACACTCTGAAGGACATTTGAGTGGTCTTGTGCTAATATACACAGAAGAGAATATCCTTGCCTGCTCCAGGAGGGAATGAATCCACTGTGTTAGGTCAGCCAGTCCAGACATCTTGGGCATATCTCAAAAAGCACAAAACTTGTGGGTTTACTCACCTGAATCCCTTTCATTCTGAAGTAAGAATGTTGGGTTTTTTTAAGGAGAGGAGAGTAGAAGAGAGGAGAGTAGAAGAGAGGAGAGGAAGGGAGGGGAAGGGAGAAGAGGGGAGAGGAGGGCAGGGGAGAAGAGGGGAGAGGAGGGCAG
>JANHGB010071656.1:0-16366 GCA_026283785.1 Coracopsis vasa
TGTGTACAGAAGTTTCAACCTAGAAATATAAGATGCAAAGCTGCTTTTATTGGCCCCTGCTGTGAAGATTAAACTTTCAGGCAGGACTGTGTGTGCAGGGGGTAGGGCTGCTGGTTTGTGGGGCTTCCCAGCTCTCTGGAGGTTTTTTCCATGCTGTCCTGAGGATTTGCAGAGAGATGAACTGAAGCCTCCTTCTCCCTGCTCGTTGTAAAGTGGTGAGGCATTCGAGCAACTAAAAGTTGAAAAAAACCCGACTGGCTCTGCTCCGCAAAGGTCTGTGCCTGCCTGTGTTGCCACAAGCGGCTTTTTACACACCCAGCTACAGTTCAGTGCCTGAGCCAGAGAAAGGCTGAAGTTCTCACACCATGTCTGGACACAGCTTCGAGTTACTGTTTAAGCACTCTACTCAACGATGGGTTGAAAGGAGGAGGGAAAAGGGATCATGCAATGTCTGGGGAAAAGGAAAGTGCAGGCTTTAAAAAAGGAAGTTCACGATCCAGGGTTGCACGATTAAAAAAAAAAAAAAAAGAAAAATCCCCACCAAACTAAATGTAGGTATTTACATGGGAAATTGCATGGGAAATTAAAAGCAAATGAAAACTTATGTGGCTTTTAACTTTATGTGTTGCTATTTCAGAGGCATGCAGGGACTCAAAAAGAGCTGGTGTAGCTTGTTTTTCACCAGAACTTCACTTGGTGTGGCTGGGGAAAAACTGGGGTAATCCTTGTCTTTGGGTATACTGTACTGTAATAAACTGGGGCACCTTCTTTATTCTGAAAACACTTGGGATGGGGAGGAGGAACTGGCTCCATGCTGAGGAGTCCACAATCCTTTTCCCCCGATTTACTCTTTGTCTCTCTTCCATTTTTTTCTTTAAGAGGGGGAGGGAGCTCTAGCCTTTCTCATCACTTGGTCTGGCTAATGTCATCCCCTTTTGTTCTAACGTGGCGTATCACAGGAGAGGTCACGTTAACGATACGTGAGAATAGTTTCACTGGTTAAGAGAAATGGAGTGACATGCTCTTTCTCTGTAAATGGGAAAGGTTATGTACGGGAGCAGGAAGGTTGGAGATAAACTGTGGGGGTACCAGCTGGGGAAGAGGAGTGGAAATTTGTGGGGAGAAAGAAGTTGGAGGTATGTGGCAGAACTTCCATGGACAGGGGAGAAATGTAACAGAAAAATGTAAGGATAAAAACAAAAAACAAACCAAAACAAACCAACCAAACAAAAAAGAATGGGCAGGATAAGGCAGGAAAAACAATGGGGAAGACACATCACAGCTAGGAAGGAATGTAAACTATGTTAGAAACTATGCTAGACCCTTCTGCTGACATACAGACAGTCACAAAAGCAGTTCCAGTAAACAATAGATACTACATTCTCAGCACGTATGAGCGAGGAGTACTGAGAAGATTAGAAAATAGTCTAAAAAATGTGAAACATTTTGTCCCCTCCTTTTCCCTGCGCTCTTCTCCATTCCTGAATTCCAGCACAAACCTGAATTCTGGATAGCTTTTATAGTTGAAACCAGTTTGGTTTCATGCACAAAATACACCTGAAATGGACTCAGGATTTAGAAAATACTCTTGTAGAGGGTGTCCTGAGATGCCACTGACAAGGTTTACAGTCTCTTGGCACATCAGCATTGCCTCTGTTGGAAGAACTGTTGAACTGTTATTAACTTTATTTTGCAAGAATGTACACTTTTGTGCTTGTGAGATCCATGGCAAAAAAAGAAACACAAAACAAACAAACAAAAATATGGCATTTTGCTCTGGGCTTTAAAACCTTTAATGAGATTTCTGAGATACATTTCTCTCCTTGTAACTAGGAATGCTGACTGGAAAATTTGTGAGGGGGATGGGAAGGGAGAGAGAGGAGAGAGAAAGAATTTTGCCTGCACAGCAGTTCAGACAATGCTTAGCCAGGATCTGAAATAGAAATTAATTAAGGCTTTTTCTTACCTGAAGAAACTATCATGTAACTGATTGCCCCATCAATAGCAATTCCTTCAAGGTGATGTATGTTGGATTAACCCCTCATCTCAACTGAATTACAAAGATGAAAAACCCAACCCTGAGTCTTTTGAGAGGCAAATAGTTTGCCAGTGCCATTTGCAGATGCAAAGCAGCGTATGTGGGATTATTCCTGAAAGAATTGCAATGTGCAATAGATGATTGTTCATTAGATTTTTGAAAAAAGAGAATTATGATGCATATAATGACTAAGGGACGAGGAATCACATACAAAACCCTTTTGCTTTCTGTGCAGTGTTTGGTGGAGTCCAGCAGGTCAGAAAACCAGGTATTTCTGTATAAGACTTATTCTGACCAGATGTGCTTGGCCTAAACCATGCAAACTTCCTCCATCAGAATTCCTTACAAATAATATTTATGTTGAAGTTGGTCCTTTCACTCCTCTTTCCCTTCCCTCCATTCCTCTCTCTGTGTTAAGACTCAAGGAACAAGCTGGGTTTGTACCCTGGAAACAGATTTGGTTTAGCTGCAGAAACCTTAGAGGAAAAGGGTGTTAAGAGTGAACACTGAGGTGTTCAGGTTAAATGTAAAACAGCTCAACAACAGAGACTTCCTCTTAAATACACACAACTTTATTCCTATGTGTAGCTCTAGGACCATATGGAAAATGAAGTGCTGTTCACTTTTTTTTTTTCCTGTTGTTTTTGGGTTTTTTTTCCCCCTTTTATTCCCCCTTTTTTTCCCCCTTCCATCCCTCCTTCCTCCTTCTCCCTTTCTTTCTTTCTTTTTTTTTTTACTTTTTAATTTTTTATCCTATGGTTGATATATGCAAGTGAGGCTTAGTCAGGACTGTTTCTACATCTGTCCACTTCCTTCTGCTTTCTTTTGAGTCACACCGCCGAGGGAAAAGCAACCAGTTCCTTTCCGCCAATGAAAGCCCTGCGAAGAGCAATAGACCACACTGCCACCGCCTGTTTCCTTGCTGGAACGGCACGGCTAAGCTCGCTCCCTGTCGCTGCTCCGGGGAAGGTAAAACTTGCAGAATGCATTTGGAGGTTACCCCGGGAGGAGGTAACTCCGTGATTAATAATATGAGATCGGTATTTTATTGTAATTTTATCATAGGAGATAGAACTGCAGTTCAATCCATCTGTATTTTGCACCAGGCACTGATAATCTTGCATTTTCTCACAGTAACCTGTACATTTCCTCATCCTGGCATAATTTTGAAAGCGTGGAAACAGAAGATTATCTATTTTGTCCTGTAGGATAATTTGAAGTAAAGATTTGTCACAGAGACAAAAGGAAAAGTACTACTTTTGCATTTGTAAAATGGGTGTGATGGCAGTTCTCTGCTTGACAGAGAAGTGGCAATAAACACAGTAGGAGCTGCGATTGGGACTCTCTATCTGACATAAACAGAGTTCAAGGGAGTGGTGAATTGCCTGAGAAAAGAAAACACACACACACAGAGACAAGATGACAATGTTCTCATTGGAACATCACAAACATTGATTCATTTTGGAGAGGTGAGTGTGCAACCGTTGGTTTTGGAAATCCAGGCCATAGTCTAGAGCTAATTATGTGTCATGACTTGAAAACTGTCATATTAAAAATGCTGTATGGCCATGAGCTTTGCTTTATGTCTCAAGAGAGCTATAGGGTTTACAGAAATTCAGTATGGTCCTGAAGCCACAGATAACAGTGGCTCCTCAGGCATATGTTTGGTTTTATTTTGTTGCGTAATAGGACAGGACTAACTTGCATCCTGGCCTGGGTGATAAAGCAATGTTAATTTCGTCAGTCTTGCCTCAATCTGTTTCTTCCTGCAGCTGAACGAGTTAGTTATCTAGCTGACCTATACCAGGGTGGCAGCTGATGTTGGTCAGTGTTGCAGCCCTTGGGTAAAATCTCTGCTTGAGCCACAGACTGTTGAGCAGTTTTGCATGCTGTCACTGCCACGCAGACCTTGATCTGATGGGAATAGGATGCTGTCACTAGAGATCTGCTCATGATTTACATTGGGGTGCGTTCAACCAGGGGATATTTTTGGATGCTGTGTACAGCACACGTTGTAGGGTCAGATCATACTCTGTCACATGAAGTAGGTAGAACAGTCTCCAAGAGAAAGGGGTGTGTGTGTATGTGTACAGCTGCCCTTGTGTACGATGACATCTGTCCTCTGTGGTAGTACTGTTTGTGTCATTACTGTGCTGTAAAAAGATTTTGACGCAGTGGACAAGACAGCAGGAAGAGAGAGAACTGAGATAAGGTTTATAACAGGCCTGAATATGAATCACCTCTGTGGAGATTCCCCAGGCATCCAGGCCTGTTTTACTTGTTAGTGGGTTCCTCTTCACACTGTGGGTAGGGAAGATCCTGGTTGCACAACTTCTTTGGTAAGATATTTTTTAGTGAGTAAGAACAGAGGAGACAGAGTTAGTGTAGATTCTCCATCTCCCTACAGATCCTCTGTGTTTCACACGTCCAGCTGCACACTGTGAACCATAGGCAGAGGGGGAAAAGTTCTGGGGGAAGGTGGTTAAGCCCATTCTGTCCTAGTCGATATCTTGTGGATAACAATCCCTTCACTACTCTCTTGTTCATACAGTTTATCACAACTGACTCCAGTCTTGCTAGTAAAGCAGGCAAAACTGAGCAGCATGTAAGCATGGGCAATTTTGGTAATGCTGCATCTAAGCAATGATAAAGTGAGTAGCATGGCCTGTCCATGTATTGGAATGTTTGCTGCCTGAGTACTTGCTGCCTTAGGCAATTGCATGTGCCTAAAATCTTGCTCTCCTGACCTCATCTCCTTTCTTTCCAGGTTCCTGTGCTCTATTTTATCCTGCCATTCCTAGATTCTTTCTTTAGTAAACAAGTGTAATGCTTTAAAAGTGTGATTTCCACTTTCTCTCCCCTTTTCCCCCCTTCTTTTTAGACTCAGAGATGCACATAGCTAGTTACTGGAACAAAGGTTGTGCTCTGCGCCTATCAGTTCTTGCATCATCTAGGCACTGGGGAAACAGCCAGGAAAGATCTAGGAAGAAATATTCAAATGATCTTATCAGATGCTATGCTGAAAAGAACAACAATGAAATGTGACTTGTTTCAAGGTTTGGAATGAAAGGAATGAAACAGAGCTAATTTTGGTAAGCTGCAATCACTGCTTTGAGTAACACGCTTATTCAGCTGTCTCAGGGGTAGTTGTTTTTCCATGCATTAGTATTTTGGTCACTGTAGTAAAAGAACATGTATGTGTAGGTGGAAGTATAAATATTCTTAAACTGTTGACAGGGGAGCACAACACCACTGTTGATTGGAGCTGGTTTTGCTTGCAGTACCATCTAGAGGCTCTGAATTTTATCAGAGCACTCTTTTGTTAAGGGCTGCATGTCAGAGATTTTTGTCTTCACCTTATGGTACAAAAATAATTCCAAATGACTGATCTCTCATTTTGTATACAAGTCAGGGATGGAAGAATTACAATGCTACTCCTGAAGAAAGGTGGTAACCCAGAAACTGAAAACCATGTATTACTTTTTGGTTCCTAAGTTTGAAAAATATGAGATGTGGTTATTAAGGACAATGGTAAAGCAACATTTTAAAACACTCTTTTTTTCTAGTGTTAGTAGAAAGGGTTTTGTTGGTCCTATTTCCCTATCAAAGCATCCTTTGAGGTAAAACTAACATTTTGCAATTTTTTTAATTTCTTTTTTAATAAGAGGTGTCAACACCCCTTCTCCAGAAAAAATAAAATCATTAGTTTCATGAAAATATCCTAATTTCTTTTCCTAGGATATTTATTGAATTGTAGAAAACACGGCTAAAGGGACTATAGGATGACATCTGTTAATTTCCTGCTGTAAAGTAGGATTAACTGTATCTAAAATATCACAGCTATCTATCTAATCTGATTTTAATATGCTAGCTAGCGCATGATGGTAGACTATTTCTTTATCACACTGTTTTCCACAACCTGAGGATGCACATGAAAGATCTGTTATAATAGGCACTAATTCACATAACACCAGATTAATGCATCCAAGCTAGTCACCATAAGAAAATGACAGAATGCACTAAAACATACAGGAGATTAAGTTGGAAGGAAACCAAAGTGTACATGCATATTCATTTTGGGTTGGATCCTTAACTCTTCTTTAGCTTTGTGCACAAAGCAGTTACAAAGCTGGCTGGCCTGTTTCCTTGGGAAAAGAATATCTCAGATAGGCTTCAGTTGCCAGAATAGTTTATAAGCAATCTGTGTGTAAGTTCATGAGGTCCAGCTGACCAACAAGAACTGCTGTCGAGAGCTGCCCTATGAACACAATGATTTCCCAATGGGCTTTTTCTTTTTTTCTTGTATTCCCAACCCCGCTCCTGTTATTTTATTTTTTTTATTTTTTTTTTTTTTTTCAGGGGTTAAGTCAGACTGATTAATTTTTTACAGGCATATTTTTTGTAGTGATTTGCCATGAGTAGGCCGGGTCAAGAAAAGTGCAATCCCAACCTGATCCTGCCTCAAAATAAATGCAACTAGTTCTGCAGTATAAATAGCTGCTTTGGTTCTTATACTTTTTGATTTTTATAACTCTATCTCTTTTTTAGGTTTTGTTGTTAGCATACACAGTATAATACAATGAGAAAGTTCATATTCTAGGAATTTCCAGCACTGTTTAGGAAGTAATGCAAAAACAGAACAATGTCTGTCTTGGATCAGACCAAAGATCTACGTAGCCTACCATGTTGTCATGGTGGCCAACAGTGGATGTCTAGTACAAAAACAGTGCAAAGGTGGAATAGTACTTCTTTAGTGTACTTCTGCAGCTTACAGAAATGTGCAGCTCAGGGATATCTTCAGTCAGAGGCAGCTTTAATTGTTTCTAATGATTTTTCCCCATGAATTTGAATGTCCTTTTGCATCACTATTAGCCTTTTGTAACAGGTTATTCAGCCTAATTATAGGCTATGAGAAGATATAATCCCTTTTCTGTTTTTTGAATATGCTAGATGACAATTTCACTTGATGTCATCTGTATTACTATCATAAAAAAAAAAAAAAAGGAATAAGTTTCTTATTCATCTTCTCTGTGCTACTGTTTTTACAGTTTACTATTTTGTTCCTCTGCGATTGGTTTTCCAGGCTGAAAAGTCCTAACCTTTTAATCACTCTTGACATGCAGGTTGTTTTAGACTGTAGATCATATTTATCAGCCTTCACTCTTCTAGCTCAGCTGTACCATTTTTAAGATGGGATGCCAGAACTGCACACAGTATTTAAGGTGCTGAGACACCTCGGGTTTATATCCAAGTGATATGTTCATTATTTCTTCTTTTCTTCCCTATTCTGTACCTAATTATACCTTTATGACAGCTTTTTTAACAGGTTCTAAACTGACGTTTTGATGTAGAGCACTAAAGCAGAGGATTCCTTGGCCTTTACAGTTTCTGCAAGGATGTTGAATATAAACACATTTTAGTTACTGTTACAGAGTTAGTCCTTGTTAGTAACATTGTAACGCAAGCCAAAAATACCACTGGGAAAAGCGCTGAAACCGGACTCTCCCCTTCGAGCTGCTTGACTAGCTTATCCATACAACATTCCTGTACAATATCTAAAAATACCCCAGTGTGACATTTAAATCTACATAAGAGTAGCTAAATTCTCCTATTATTATGGTATTTCTAGTCCCGGCAGACTTCCCGAATCTGATTTTACCCTTGCTTGTTAACTATTGTTATCTGGCCTTGTTTTGAGCTGATCGGTGGTAATGTATATACTTTGCCTTGAGAGTTGCTTTTAAATATTTTACTTGACATTCCTGTATGAGATCTGAGATTTGCAATTGGATATCCAACCACTGCTGTAGTTTTAGTGGTCTCACAAGGTATGCAAGGTGCTGTAGAATACACATCAGCTTTAATGAAGAAGGTCTAGTGTGTAAACACACACACAAACACAGAATTTTGATCGGTGGAGAAGAGCCATAGGTCAAAAGGAACTAAACCAAAATATTAAAGACAAACACAGTCCTTATCTGTAGAGAATAAATAATGGAAAAAATCCAAAGTTGAATTGCTTGTTTTGTTCCAAAGACTGCAAAAATGTTTTACATGTATTCATGAATTATACTTGACACATCACCAAAACAGGATATTTGGCAACTGGTTCCCTACCTACCGGCATCTGCAAAATGAAATGAAACTTCGGGGATTTTTCTACAAACGTCCTCTAACTGTGCCTTGATCAATGTACTCAAGCACTTTTATGTTCTCCCTACCCTTTGCTCCTCTGTTGCATGTATATTTACCAGTAGCACAGCATCTGCCATCTGTTAATCCAGGTGCTAAATCTAAACAAGGGAATGTCTCTGTGCCAACGGAGTATTTCTTGCTATATGCTATGTCTCTGAAGTTGAGTGTCATTTTAATATTAACAGGAGATTTGGATGTTGTTGCTTCCTTTGCCAGTTTGTGGAATATTTCAGATAAATTATAAAAATGTATGCAATCCCATTTTGATCTTTGTAGTATCCCATTTCATTTTTAGCTTAATGAAAATTGTAACTATAGGATTTTCCTTCTCTTGCACACTTTAGATTACTTTGATATACTGTGCCAGCAGCCACTGGACTTCACTCCTCTTTGTCAACTCCAGACAACAACTCCTAATGGAATAATGGATAAAGGACTTCCTGAAAATCTGAAGTAATCCAGCCAAATATCTCCATGGTGTGTAAAAGCCACTGGCAGTAACGGAGATACAGAAAGAATGAATATTGCCTTGGCGTCCACTGTATCTGTTTAATTTGGTTTTAGCAATATGCTTATGATTTTTTTTTAAAGTGAATCTGTCAGTCTGTCCGTAATCTGAATCCAGGCTGGCTATTCTTATTCAAGTTGTACTTTTTCCAATACTAATGAAATTTAATTGATCTCTAGACGTGCTGTTGATGATAACTTATTTCCTGCTGCTACAAAAAGCCCATATCTCAATAGGCAATTTAAACTGGAATGTTCAGCTGAAAAGCAGTCTAAGCAGACAAGGACATTTTTTGTCTAGATCTTAGCTGGAAGCAGAGACTGAACAAAATGCAGTGGCCAATAATTTAACTGGCAAAATAATTGTGGGAATCTTCTGTTACTGACAGGCCTCCTGCCGAACTCTCTAAAAGCCCTACTGAAAATTTTCCTTGTTAGGCCTGGAATCATGTGCAGCCAAGGACTGGAATTTCTTCTCCAAACTCTACTTTTTTTTCATGGAAAGGACAGCAGAGGCTTCCAATTTTTAAATCAATGTTTCACTGAAAATATAAAGTAGTAAATCAGGGCATGACAATTATTTAAGTAAGTTTTAGAGTTAAACCAGATGAAATATAACAAATTTTCTTCCTGCCCATTCTGATGCTTGCAGGTGTGGCTGTTTCCACTTGTCCATCAACTGTCATTGAAGAAACACATACAGGCTCTTCTGGGTTTCTAATGAAGTGTCTGTCTCAGGATACTCTTTCAAGCCACCTCTCACATGAGTTGCCACATGAGCCGAAATGTTCTGACTTCTTCCCTCACATTTTCAGTTAAATGCTTCTTCCTTTTCTTTTGTATTGGGTGTAGCAGTAGTTAGCCCACAGGGTAAGAATGCTTAACCTTGCTGCTGCTGAAAAACTAGAAGTTTCTTTTTTATTGGGTTAGTATTCTTTAAGATAGGCAGATGAAGGAGCAGGTAACTGGAGCTGCACAGCTATGCGTCTGCTTCCTCTTACAGGCTGCCCTCCACTTATCTTGGGAGTCTCTCAGTTCCTGTTGCTACTTCATGCTTTTCTCCTTCTCTCCAAAGAGTTAAGTATAACTCAGCTTGCAGCAGTCCAGATGAGATGGACCTTTGCCTCTTGTGAAATGCCAAACTTAAGAGCACGTGCAGTATTGGAAAGAAATGAAGTAGTTTCATCAAAAGTATATAGGCATACGTATATGTAAAATGCATACATGTAGTTGTATGCATTTTAGATGAAAAGATGAAGAAAATTAGTGCCTGTGTAGAAACTGCAGGCTGTTGGAAAACATGCATGAGTTACTTTCCATTAGCTTTTCTCTCACTACTGGGATCGATCAGCAACAGCTTGTTTATTCCCTCCAGCCCTGAGTAATTTAGCTTCTCTTTTCTCCATCATAGGGAGATGTTTGAAAAAATGTCTCTATCTTCACAGGATATACGCTATATTTCACAGCTTTGCAGCAAGCAAAACTACTCTTCACTGAACTACTCTTCAGTGCTGAGCTGTATTCTGCTATGAGGTATGGTGGTATGTTAGTAATGGGTTATGTGACTCTTCTGTTTTGTGTATGAGCACACACAGGTATGCACAGACAAGCACAGACTAATGCTCTCATTCTTCCATCCAGGGGAGTTCACTGGAGAGGAAGAAACTCTGGATTTCTTGACTTCTCATAGCTATGGAACAGGACTGCAAATAGCTTTCCAGAGATGTGAAGCTTTTAATCATTTGCAATACTCTATGGACAAAAGACCAAAGAAAAATGACTTAGGAGGTGAAGAGCATAGGTTTATGCACTCATCAGTAGTCTATGGGACCAAGGAATGCATGTGTTATCCAAACCAACACAGAAGTTTTACCCTTTTTTATTAACATATTCTCAAAACTATAGCAGCATAGAGCTCATTCATATAACTTCTCATGGATTGCTCTTTGCACTGGGGGTGGGAGATGAAAATATATTGGGTTGCTTCTATTGTCCTGATCATTTGAGAGGGAATTTGGCCACAGAATAACATGGCTGCACAGTACAATACTTAGATTTGTGTGGCCACATTTCCTTTCTCTGAGAACCAAGGTTTGAAGGGGGGGCTGCTGTGCATTGCACCTTTGTACAAGCTAAGATTTAGTGAGGGCACAGTTTGTGTCTGCAACAGAAACACTCTGAATAACTTGAGTTCAGAAACAGCCACAGTAAGTCAGTCCAGCAGACAGGGTAGTGAAATGCTGTATGACAACTCTGAGCTTGCCATCAGAAAGCGGAGAGAATAGGAATCTCTAGGAAATCTCCTACTTTACTTTACCTAAAGTCATACAGGTCTTGAATTCTGAGCTCTAGGCCAAGATTTTAACCCTTCTGTTGGCAAGTGGTTTGTTCTAATTATTAATTTCTTTGTTTCTTTGAGCTATTTCTGTTATATTTATCAAATGCCTCCTTATCTTGTAGCAATAATGCTGTTCAGCTAGGTAAGAGAATCTTCTCTCTCTATTTTTGGCTCTTAGAAGATAAATAATATCTTCTATTTTATAAAGGATAGTTGTATAGATTATTACAGGTGTCAGTGTTAAATGAATGTGGTTAAGAAAATGAAAGAATCTATGCATCAATCACTGACTATTTTGCTCAAGCACAACTGCAATTGTTAAACAGAAGGTTTTGTATGTGTTCTTGTTCAAAAACTGATTTACAATTGCTGACATAATTTATTGGTGATTACTGTACATGGAGGAAAAGTGTGACTGCACTTGTCAGCCACTTTTCCTACACATTCATATTATTTTTCAGAAATTATAAACCTTGCAGCCTACTGAGAAGTAAATTAAAAAGCACTGAAATTTATTCCCTGAATTGAATCTTCAATTAACATTACAGTTGCTCAAAGTATTGTTTATTTTCCTCTTGCAAACTTAGAAAAAGTCTACTTAGAATATGGCTAATGATATTTTTTGATGGAGTTATAAGAAAATGTGCATATATAATACTTGATTTCAAAATCACATGGAAACATTGAAATTAAGTTCTGTGAGTCTGGCTACACTCTTTGGATAACTGTTTCTTTATATGCAAATTAGAGACCTTATTCTCCTTCCCCACTCATATATAATTCCACTCGGGCATTTGAAGCTGCAATAATACTGTTGTTGAAAGAAACAGCAGCAAAGTACACGCGTAGACTGAATACCTGGTGAAGTTTATGCAGATGTCAAAGCAGAATTCTGCTGGAGGGACATCAGCAGAAACAATCATCAGACATTGCAGAAAGAGAATTGACTTGTAGTCTGCTCTGTCTATTCTTTATATCAACAGTAGATGTCATGCTCTTGATGAGATAGAAGACCAGATTAAGAAAAGCACATCTGAGGGTTAACAGATCAGTCAATAGGAATTTATTGCTTTGCTGGGAGGAGTATGTTTCATGACATCTGAAGCCAACTGAAGTAAATGTAGGAGGTGTTATAGGGCTACCAGAATAAGAGTAACGTAAGCACAAGGGATAGCTTTCAAATTACTGGGTGGAATCCACATGGAAATAACTGATTGAAACAAAGAAAGGTTCTGCATATTTAGGAATGCTCACTGAGAACTAAAATCAAGAGCTATTGAGGTAGTGCTCAGAAAAGAAGAAAAACAGATTTTGCAACGAAAAGATTTTGCAGTTGCATATGTTCTGGAAGGGGACAGTTTGATGTTCTGCTTTTAGCAGAGAAGCATGTCAGCTTCTTGACTTCAAACAGGCAGTGTTTGTTAGGTAGGACGAAAGATTGGGAGGTCAGGAGAAAAGGAACTAAGGCTTACCTTGAATAATGTGAAATCTGCTTCTAGCTACAGATGGGGAAAGAGTGCTATTTTTCGTTGTCATCAAGAGGAAAGAAGCAGAGAAAGAAAGAAGAATAAAAAGAGATGGAAAGAGATGTTAATTTTTATTCATGCTGACAATCACAGAATCACAGAATGGTTTGGGGTGGAAAGAACATTAAGATCATCTAGTTGCAACCCTCCTTCCATGGGCAGGGACACCTCCCAGTAGACCAGGTTGCTCAAGGCCTTGTTCAGCTTGTCATTGAACACTTCCAGCGATAGGACATAAAATAGAACCTTCAGGTACTATGTAACAATAGCAAGAAAATATTCTAACTTAGGGTTGAGTCAATCTGCCTCAAACTTTAATGAACTTTGAATTGTGCCTCTGTGTTGTTAGTGCCTTCTTAATGGAAAAAAAAAAAAAAGACTAGGAACAAAGGCAAGTCAAGTTACATGTTACAATAAGTATAGTAATGGGACTATAGTTATACTAAACTGTTGTAATAAATATAAATCTGAAAATTTAAAATAAGTTTCTGAGAGCAGAAATGTGTTGGGATATCATAAAATGTCCCATTGAAAATTTGGATACTTTATTTTTAGATTTCTACTTCTATACTTTTTTAATGAGACAAGTAATAAAAAAAAATGAAAATTTCTGGTTGGTCACACAGGCCAGTAAAAGTTTTAAGGAAGTTATTCTATATAAGAAAAAATAGTGGGTTGAAACTTTCACACTATAAACTGAAATGGAGATTCATAATATGCCAATGAATTTGCGTGTTTCATATCCACTGTAATATATTCTCCAGAAACAGAAGGTTACATTGTGGGGTCTTCTCCCCTGCTCTGAGACCAAACTGATACAATTTGCTTAAGGAATTGTAGGTTCACCTGTTGATATGTCCTATGTGGTTGAGGCCTGAAAAACATACAGATAGCAGTATCGTTTCAATATGACATGGAAGTGAAAAAAGCAATTACACTCAGGGATATTATGAGCCACCCAGAAGCTTACAGTTGTAGAAAGGGATTTTTGCATAGGCACAACACTTCAGGAGAAACAAGGATAAAATATAACGACTGTTAAGTAACGACTGGTAGCATGACCAGCCACTGAAGGTGGAAAGATCGCTGCATGATCTATTTCAAACATCAATCCATCTTCTTTTTTTGCATTGAAGTAGCACTGATAAGTCATACCTGAAATGAAGACATTTCCTGCATGTCAAACAAAATGATGGATCGAAAGATGTGAGCTTTAACTGTGACCATTAGGAGAGCTTTTAGCTTTAAATTTAGCCTCCATGAGGATGCATTTGAGATGTGGCAATCATGAATGGTTTAAAAATCTCTCACAAAAGTAGATGGCTTTTACAGAGGAAAATGAAAGGCTTGCTTTGGTCATTTTTCTATAAGAGATGCTTGAGTTCACAGAAATAACCTGTACTGTGTCAAAGGCAAGCTAAAATTGAGCTATGTCATTAGTGCCTTTCAGGATTGAAAGGTACCATCTTGCTTGAAATATTGATGGAAAATATGGAAAACCGCAATTCAAATAATTGAATAACTCTTTAAAAATGATCCTCAAGTAGGCATTAATTTGATGCTAGCAGTAGGTAGTAAAGAAAATACAAGAATATATAAAAATATGTATTATAACATAATGATTAACAAGTAACTGCTTGTGTTACAGTCCTGGATGCAAGCTACAGTGATAGCAAGGTAGAGAGTGAGGATGTCAGCCTTCATTCTTTCTTAAATCAGTTTAGGTTAGGAGTCACAAGTAAAAATGGATCTATAGGCCTTGAAATCAGAGGAACTACTGCATTATTGTCAAGCACATTTAAGGTGAATCAGCCCATAGCACTGTACGCTAGTAGTGTTATAGACAGTTCTTGCTCGTGACTTTCTGATTTGCTGCTCTTTGTCCTTTCTGTACAGCTGCACAGTGCCTGTGTGATTTCCCTCACTGTTTTGGGAGTTGCTGATTTTGTAGCTTTTATCAGATTTTGCCCCTCTCCAGTCTGTACAAAGTCTACAACAGGATGGCATTCCCCTGAACTTCTCAGAAAAACAACATAGGAAAGCAAGTTCTTGCAGGGTGTTGAGCATTTTATTTTCTGCTTTGTGCATACGGTGTGGGTCACAAGAATATCACATCATTTGCATGTAATTCTTCCATCTTTGCAGGTCTGTATTAAACCACAAGGCTAGGATGCGGTGACTTTGATGGTTTTATTTCATAAGAGGCATATTGGCAGGAATGAGAAGCTCCAAAAGAAGCAGCAGAGTGACTGAGACAATGGCTGGTTGAGCAGATGTGTTAGTATTTATTAGGTGTGCATATGCCATCTGCTGAACAAAAAGAAATACCAGGAAACCGGTCATGCTGAGTGGAAAAGAAGTGAGACCAGCACTATGACTGGCCCAGATGGCTCAGTCAACAGGGGAAAAAAGAAGCAGGGTGGAAATGCAGAGGGAAGGAGGAGGCAACCTGGCTCTATGAATACAAAAATACTTGTCAGCTTTGGGTGTTTGTTTTTTCTGACTTTGTAAATGAGGACTAATTGCTGAAATAGGGCAAGAGTGCACACAATATCAGGACTGAAGATAGTGCTCACTGGATTTCACTTCTTCCCTTTCTTGAGACTATTCTGTGAACATGTCAGAGAAAAGAGGATCTAAAGTCACATTTAATCATAGGAGACAGTTAACATCACTGAAAGGTCCTTTGCCTTGGGAATTAGTACCTGGCATAAAATTTCCCAAATCATTGACAGATGATGTAAATTAGAGTTTGCAGCTTAAATTAAAAGAACACCAAGGTTATAAATTCAAGGATTTTGAGTTAAGGAAATGCTGGAACTAAGACACAAGTAGAATGTGTGCAGTTCTAGCTTGGGAAACACAAATCTAGTAAATAAATAAAGGCAAATTTGCAATGCAAGGGTCAGAGTAAACAATTAAGGGCAGAAGTACTTTTCAGCTGTAAAAGGCAAGAGGGTAAACAATGGAAGGAGGAACAGTATAGGGCAGTGAATGGTTATTCCAAGATATTGCAGGATGACTCACCTGTTGTTTAAATGCCTGTTGATATGATAAGAACTTTAGATTTTGATCAATACATACAACTGAAGGAACCTTATACGAACCTAACTGCATTAAGCAGAGTTTTCAAAATTACTCAAATGAAGGATTGCAAAATCTCAGATATAAACTCCAGCTTCTTTAGGAAGTAAAGTAAGACTTCAATGCTGTGACATTAATCTTGCAAATACATTTTTATTCCTCAAATAAAACTAGAGGGAAGCAAATATGAAGAGAACACAACATGAAGGGATTGGAATTGAAGAATTAAAATGACTATGCCAAAAAAAGTTTAATATGAATGTTTTGTGTATATTTTTCGTGTCACTTGGAGGTTGGTCATCAACTGAAAAGTATAAATCACAAACCTGATTTTATTCTTATGGATAATAATTGACCTGTATCATTTCTTTGTAATCATGCAACATTTTTTAGGAATGAAATATAAAATAGAGACACAATTCTGTATTCTTACATGTATGAAATCCTAAAGAAGCTATGTCAAAACAGTGTGCATAAAAATCTCAATATTGCATGCAGCATTTACTAGGGGCAGTGCTAAAAGGAGGTCATTTTATTAGATTTTTTCAGTCTTCATGCATGTTAACAGCCTTCTTAAAGCAACTCCTGAATTTTGTTTTTCTACATAGTTCTGCTTTGGTTGGATAGTAATATTAGCTAAAATAACAGTTCTTATCTCTAGCCACTCTTTTGTTGTCA
>JANHGB010071658.1:0-23374 GCA_026283785.1 Coracopsis vasa
CAGGCAGGATTTCCCCTTAGTGAAGCCATGCTGGCTGTCACCAAGCACCTTGTTGTTTTTCATGTGCCTTAGCATGCATTCCAGGAGAATCTGCTCCAAGATTTTGCCAGGCACAGAAGTGAGACTGACTGGTCTGTAATAGTGTGGGTCATTCATTTTCCCCTTCTTGAAAATAGGGGTTATATTACCCTTTTTCCAGTGATGATAAACAGCATCAGGTTTGCCCTGGAGTTGTTGGAAAATACATTGAAAAAGATGTCTTGCATTTCTCATTTGCAAAATTGGTTTATAAAATGTGCATAAATTAAAATATTTTACAGAACTATCTTTTTATTTCTCTTCATTATTCTATGAAGAATGGAAAGGAATTACAGTTAACAATTTAAAACCACTGTGTCTTCAGACTGAAATCTTGTAACTGTGTAAAAAGAGAGATGCTTGTATAGTATGTTTCCTTTTTGGCAATCTTTTCATATATGGAGTATATACAGGCAAAATATTTACAGCCTCTCAACCCACTGCTAACTAGCTCCTTTTCAGAAGTATCCATACTGCTTATGCTAAATAGATAAGCCAGGTAAACAACCACAAACCAAAGAATTTATGCACATACTGCAACTCTTGTTTTTCTGAGTAAATGGCAGAGATGGAATCTTAAAATTTTACTCAAGTTGACAATTACTAATGCAAAGCAAAAGTTCTACATTGGACAAGAACTAGAGGTTTTAATTTTTAGAAAAGAACTTTGTTGTAATATTAATTAATGGGAGAGAAGAATTATGCAGTATCTATCTTTCAAGCAAGTCACATTCTCACACCACCAATTGTAAGGGTTAAATATTTATTACATGTCCACCAGGGTCTTTACCAAAGACAAAGACAAAAAATGCAATTGCTCTCATAGGTCATTCCCGTATTGACTAAGAACTCAAATGGAATTCTGCATGAAAGGTAGTCTGGATTGGACTAGGTTTGAAGCTTTTGAACTCATAAACATTTTTGAATGGGCACATCTTGTAGTCAGTAAACTGTAATGCACGAATAAAATATATAGTTCTGTATTACACAGTTGTGTATTTATATAGGTATGTATATCCACACATGTATAATAGTATGTAAGAAAACATAATCTTATAGGATGGCAGTAAGTCAAAGGTATCTTAATATGTCAAATTTTAAGAATTTTTACTTTCCATATATTTCTTAATATTTTCTGAACTGGGGAAGGAATTCCTATTGCTTTCACTCTAAATATGAAAAATATGCAAACACTGAGGTGGTAATTCCTGTGGAAATTCTTGGGTTTAATAGCATTTGTAGGCCTAAGCAGTGTTGGCTGCAGAGAACATGAAAAATCCTTCTTTTCTGTTTAGATAAAACAAAAAAATAAACAAATCAACCCACTTCCCCTCTTTTGTTCTATTCCTTGCTTTCATTATCTAACCTTTGATGTACTGAAGTAACTTTCCATGTTAGTTTAGTACTTCAGGGCAAATCTTACACTTTGTTTCCACGTTATGGAAAAACTTGCCAACCTAGAGCTGTTCATTCTAGACATGTAGATGTCATTAAGGTTATACAGCTCGTCTCCTTGCCCCTTCCAGATTAGTTTTGCAACTCCATAGAAAATCCCAGCACAACAGGCCTTTGAAGGAGTATTAGAGGCAAAATCCACTCATTAATGCTTCCCCTCAAGCAGTTACTGATGCTGTTGCAGTCTCTGAGTTTCAGTAACATTTGCAGCGTGACTTAGAAGGAGAATTATTTTGACCTAGAGATCAAGAATGTTTTGTGTTAAGCCTGGATATGCATGGGCCTGACCTCATCTAATACTGTCTTTTTTTATTGCTTTTTTCATAGTATAAACATCATGCTATCATGCCCTTCTAACAAGGTAATGTTATATGCTCTTTTATATGAAGGACCTTGTTACTCCCTAACTATAGCTATGTTTCCAGGAAACTAAACACAAAATTAACAGTGACCATATCATACTGTCAAACAGAAACAACAAAAAAAGAAAGCCTGAAACTGTGTGAGGAATCTCTGCCAGGACATTTTCACATTAGGGTTTTAGTTAAGTTCAGAGAAGCACTTTCGAGGTGAATCTCCCAGTGAGCTCCCTTACTACACTTGCTGGTATCATGGAGCAGTCACACTGCACACATACAAAACTCCCTTTGGATGAAATTAACCTGTGTGCTCCTGGCCTGCCTATCTCAGGCAGCCTGGCTGCTTAGAAGTGTCTGGTTCATGGCATCAAACTATTTTTAGCATTACAATCTCTGAAACGTACAGTATCAACATCAAGTCCTCAACCGCAACTGTTTAGCTCTGCCAACCTACTCCTACCATGCAGCACTACTTGCCAATTGTAAAAGCAGTGAACTGTCCTCCAGCAGTGGCTATTGTACCATTAGAAAAATATAGAAGTCTGCTAAAACTGCCAGCAGTGTTGCTGTGCAAGAAGAGGAGGCAAATTGCTCGTAACTGTAGCCTTAGCCTGGTTATCTGCCTTGCCTGAAACTTTGGTATATGTTTCTCAGTCTTTACTACAGGAGTTGAGGAATTATGATCACTGGTTAAAGAGTAGCAGCTCTATAAATATTTGAATGCTGCTATTAGTAAAAGAGGAATTAATTTCTCACTGGAATAATGTAGATTAGATCTAGATAATTCATTTGTAAATACAGCCCTTGAAATATGGTAAAAAAACATTTCAGAAGCACAGAAGAATAAGGAAATGAGTGTTTCCAGGTTGCTGAGAGGCTGTTACTAAATATAGTAAGTAAAATGCATGTATTTGTTACAGCCCTCTAGTTATGTACACTATGAGACGATTCTGTCATACAAATTAGAAAATGAAAACACCTATTGGGTCATTAAGATAATGCTCTTCTCAGGGTATGATTCTCTCTACAAAGTGCTCTCTAGGTATTTACATAGTCCAGTTTTAAATGGCTTAAGAAAAAGTCTTTTAGATTTCACAACAGGACACTGTTTTGTAATTGAAAGCATACAATTCTGAGATTGCTTTACAAGTGATTGGCACTCTTCAGAATGTATTTATAACATAGCTCTGGTAAAACAAACAAGTATACTCAAATTATATCCTGAGGAAGCTAATTTTCTTTCTTAGCTACTGCAGTACATCTGTCATTCTCCTCACTATTGCTACAGTGATGTCATGCTCAGCCTAAGTCCCATAAAAGCTTATTGTCAGCTCTAACCTTTGTTTTATTCTTTGCTTCCTCTTAACTGTCTCCATGTAAAACCGTTATGTCCAGTGTGTATGTGCTTCTACTGTGAACTCAACTGCATGAGATATTGACAGAAGTATTACAATTGCTGGATATGTGGAAGGAAACTTGATTTTTCTTTAAAGAAGACTTTTTGTCTGTCTACCTTGTAATGAAAATTAAGCCATCATTTGTGTTGCTGAAATGAGTGAAGCAACTATTAGAAGATGTTGTCTTGCCACACAGGGTGCAGCAGAATTTTGCTTAGCTTGGCAAGTTCTGCAGGCAGTGTGGTTTAGGGAGCAGCATTTGAAATCTTCAGGCATTAAGGTATCTTGAGGAAGCTGGTAGAAGTGGGTGTCAAATAAGTGCCCCTCTAGCATGACTGACCATATACAATGGTTATAACAATGCAGTCTTGCCCATCTGTGTGGGGTTCATACTTCAGACATTCCAGCTTGCATATGAGAATCCATGACATGTTCTTATCATAAACATGAATTAATTCTTCTTGAAGATCTGGCTGTAGAATACACCACTGAGATATCCTACAGCTGAGGTGGTGGCATCTTGGGGAAAAAGTATTTAAGAAAGAGCAAAACACTCCACAACAGAGAGGAGTGAGTTAATAAAAAGGAAACTGAGAAACAGCCCTGTGAACACCAAGTTGGAGAAGGGGGTGGAAGTGAGGGGAAGATGGTTTAGATTTTGTCTGGTTTGCCTATGATGGTAATTGGTAAAGGATCTCCCTTACAAAATGATCCATCCTTATCTCAACCCATGAGCTTTTCATCTTATTTTCCCCCTCCCTGTCCTGCTGAGTAAGGGGATTGATTGATAGAAAGGCTGGTGGAGGTCTGCCACCATCCAAGATCAACCCATCCCCCATCATAGGTGTTCATACATGATCTTGGTGACTCCAGGTATGCATATCTGGGAGTTCAGGTTGAGGAATACTACCTGGGTGTGAGTGAGCACTTTTTCTGGAAAAATGAATTGGATGCTTCCTTTTAGAAACCGTACAAGCAAAGTGCTGTATGCAGTCAGGGTGGCAGAGGAAGTGGAGGCTAGACAGGGAAAGGATAAAGTTCACTGTGGCATTATGTATGTACACATTATGACACATCAGGATTTTTTTTTTTTTTTAATTCATTTAAACATAAATACCCTAAATCCCTTGAAGGCACAAAATAGAAATTATTCAGTGAAACAAAACCTTGTGCTACACAATCAATGAACTTTTATCTTTTTCATTTTTAAATTATTAGTATTACTTTGGTTGTTAGTGTAATTTGGTGTTATCCTTTTTTCTTTCCAAATTAAAATGCACTATGATATGCTTTAAAATGAATAAGAAGTTTAATTATTTTTCCAAGGAAAAACATTTAATTTAAGCTTATACCCAATGCTCCTGTAGAATACATCAATGTTTTCTTAGAAAAGCAATTTTGGTGTGTGAGCAAAATAACTGAAAACTGTTCTGGATGTGTATGGTTAATATGATCAGCTGGCAGTAAATTGATACAGCAAGACTTCATCAGTATCTCACAGTCCGTATTTTAGTTCTCCTCACTCCTGGTATTTCACCTTAGTTCATTGACTTGATTTCTGAGTCTCCCATTTAATGAGCTTCCTCTTCTTTAATTCAACTTTCCTTTTATTAAACCATTTCCTCCTTTTGTCTGATCTTTCAGACACTTCCCCAGACATTTTGCTTCTGCATCTTTTTTAGCAAATTCCCGATTCCTTTTTGAATAACAGTCTAAGGTTCCACACTCAGTAGGTCTGTCTCTACCCACTTTTTCTTTGGCTTATCACAATTATATATTGAGTTATCTATTAGCTTAATTCTAATTCCTTCTGAACAAACACATTTTAATCTTCATAATCTTTAAAATGAGATTATGCCATTGCTAAACTACCCTTTTCAAGCACGTTTATAGAATCATGAGAGATAATGCCATTCCTTGTCTTCATATATGCTTTTGGATGGTCTTCCAGGCTATTTTGAATGTGACTACCTGAGCTTTCATAAAACAAATATTTTTCATTTTGCTGGGCAAATATTTAGAATGCTCAATTGATTTAAAAATTTCCAATTTAAAGCTGCTCTTCTCTCTGCTTATTTTTAAAAGATGACAATACTTAATTTCCTACTTTGAATTTTGATTTTATATAGATTTTTTTATTATTATTTTTAAATTTAAGGACAACTTTGCAGTTTTTCTCATCTGCAGTATCCCACAATGCTTCAAACTGTGAAACACCTTCATTTGTTTATTTCGATGATGGTTGTTTTATGATGGAGAACAGCCAGTGTGTATGGAAGTCAAACATCATTACACTCAATTCTAATTAGTCTCTTCTTCCATTTTTACAAGAATGTACCTCATTCATTTTCATTGTTTGATTGCATCAAACATTCCTATTTTGTCCTTCAGGGTAAAGTCTTTCTGGGTATGAGATTAATCCCATTAGGACTTTTCTTGATCTTGACCTCTATATTGATCCCAGATCAGCTTTCTGATATTTAATTCCAAAGCTTCTTAATTTTGCTGATATGGTCATCTAATTTGCCACCTCTGGATCACTGTCAAAACATTGAACTTCTTGTCACTGTAATTTTAACTCCCTCTTTTTGCTATTTTTTTTTTCTACATTTGCATTCTACAAAATCTAAGCCAATGAAGCACTTAAAATCCAAGTGGCAAAATATCTCACCACTGTCATGACCCATACAAAATGCTGTGGTTATGCAGTTTCAATTATGGATTTGGACAGTTCACTGAATTTTCCCTTCAGTACACTCTGAAGCTATAAATTGTCTCAAAGGAGCTGGAAGGGAATCAGAAAAAACTTTGTTCCATAGAATCAAATAGTTATGTTTGTTCAGAAATCTATAAGTAGGAAACATCATGAACCAGAAAGTTGCTCTGCCTTATGTGTGGGCCAGCATATCTATTTCAGTATGCATCTCGTGATTATGTTTCATACCCTTTGAATCATTGCTCTCTGACAACAATATCAAGGTGAAATTAATGATGTGAAGAAAAAGGGTTATTTAAATAAAGTTCAGTGCATATAAGCTTCAATTTACTTGTTTTGAAATATCCTGATTTCTTTAACCTAGATATTTTTTATTGTAATGGAACTAGACAGGACTGTTTTTGAGAAGTGGTCTTTCTGTGACCAGAAAAGGACTTATTTGCAAGTAAAGAAGATAAAAATACTTTAGGAAATGCTGAAAAAATTAAGAAGTGAATGGGTATGTGCAAAGTATAGATAAAGTTTAAAATTGCAGTGAGTAGGTCATTAACCATAATGAGAATGCATAGGAAACTAGAGAAGTGTACATTTTCTGAATTCCAGCTGTTTTTCAGTGGGGATGTAGGAAATTGAAACTTTACCTGGGAAACTTTGTTTCTTTTCTTTCATGATATGTTTAAAGCACATCTGTTACAGAGTTAAAAAGGATACTATGTCAGAATTGCCAGAGGAAAGATCTGATTGTTCTTTTAATTTTACAGTGACTGCAGGTAAAGTTTGATCCTTCAGCCTAGATTTTAACGTGCTTTCAGACAGAATTATGTGTTCTGTTCCATTTGTTCAGAAGTTCTTTAGAGAGTTACTGTTTAAAAACCAACCTAGACTCGCAAATAAAGCCATAAATAAGACATCATACTTCTCATGACTACCATAAAGAAGATCTATAATCTGAGATCTTGTTATCCTAAGGCTGGTCTGAAAGAAGGTGATCGTCACCCACAGGATATACTTGCCTATACATGCAGGAAGTGGAAGTATGTATGGAAAATGGAAGTACAGATGGGATGGCAGGAAGGGATAAAAAATCATGCTCTGACATGATGAAATGGAATTAGAAGGATGAAAATTCATATGGAGTTGAAAATGGAGATAGATAGGAAGGACAATAAGATAGGAAGAAGAATAAGGAGGACTAGTAAAAAGATATCAGAAACAAAAGGAAGGCCAAACCCTATATTTTGGCCCTCTGGATGGGATGGTCAGTCACAGACAAAAAACACAGAAAAGACTGAAATACTGTCTACCTTCTTTGCTTCATCTTTTCTGGTAAAGACCAGTCTCAGACTTCCTAGATCTCTGTGATCTTCTGTAGTTGAAGCATGAGGAAAAGAGGTACTATCCATAGCAAAGATGAGTTATGTACTCTTTAAGCCAGTTAATATGCACAAGTCCATGTGATCAAATATGATGCATCTGAAGGTGCTGAGAGAGCTGGCCAATGTAATTCTGAGGCCTTCGTCTTTTGAAAGGTCGTGGTGACTAGTAGATTTTTCCTGCTCAATAGAAGAAAGTCACCTTCAAAAGAACAAAAAGGAGGGTGTAGGGAACAACAGAGCAGTAAGCCTCACTTCAGTTCCTGTAAGATTATGGAGGAAATCCTCCTAGAACCTAGCTCAAGACACATCAAGGCCAAGAAAGTGATTTGGAACTACTCTCATGAGGCTAATAAGGGCAAGCTCTGACATACCAATGGCTATGCCTTCTCTGAGAAGATGGATGGCACTAGGGAGAGCAGTGAAGAACATTTACTTTAGCAGTGTCTAAGCTTTTGACATTGTCTCCTGTCATATCTTTATATCCAAGTTGGTGAGATATGGACTAGATGGGTAAACTACAAACAGGAAAAAAAATAGCTGGACGGTTAATGGTTCAAAAACTAACTGGCAACCAGTTATGAGCCATGTTCCTTGGGTGATACTGAAGTTGATGCTATTTAACATCTTAATCAACAGCCTAGTTAGGGGACAGAATATTTCTTCATTAAGTCAATGTGAGACCTCAGACTGAGACGACTGCTTGATACACTGGATGGCAGGGTTGCCATTCAGAAAGACCTTGACAAGCTCGAGAAAAACACCAACAGAATCTCAAGAATTCATCAAAGACAAATAAGGATGCTGAGGAGGGACTCTTCAGTAGGGACTGTAGTGATAGGACAAGGGGGAATGGGTTAAAACTTAAACAGGGGAAGTTTAGATTGGATGTAAGGAAGAAGTTCTCTACTGGAAGGGTGGTGAGGCACTAGAATGGGTTGCCCAGGGAAGTTGTGAGTGCTTCATCCCTGGCGATGTTCAAGGAAGGTTGGACAGAGCCTTGGGTGACATGGTTTAGTGTGAGGTGTCTCTGCCCATGGCAGGGGGGTTGGAACTTGATGATCTTTAAGGTCCTTTCCAACCCAAAGCATTGTATGATTCTATGAAAACTGGATTTTAGCTGGACTGTTATAGTACATGGAAGTAAAGTAGACATCTAAAATCTAGATGTTATGATTTTAAATGCAAAATTAAGATGTCTACAGGCAACTCTGTGACAGGTCTGGCTCAGACCACTCCCCACTGCATGATTAAAGTAGGTTGCAATCCTACAGTCTTTGAAATTAGAGCCCCCCCAAACAAACAATCAAATACTCAAACAAAAACCACACAGCCCACAACCCAAACCTAAAAAAGAGATGCACGCCTGTTTCCCTAGCTGAAAGCTAGACTCCCAGATCCATTTACCCTTCAACACTGAAGTGACCAAGAACTGCAGGTCTCCTGGGCCTTCAACCAAGATGTCTTTCTCTAGTCCTGATAGATCCCTCTTCACCTCCACAGCAACCTAAAACCCCATCACCTTATATCTGTTGCTCTCAGTCACCCTCTTTCCCTCATCCTACCCAGTCCTGGCACCAGATTATCCCAATCGTTCATTGTCTGCCTTTTCCTCCTTCCTTTCTCCTCCCAGACTGAGCTGTGGTCACAACGGCCCTAATCACAGTCTGGCTGGTAGCATAGTAGGATGTCCACTGTAACATCATCTCACCACCCTGCTGCCAGGAAGGTAATTTCCTCTTCCAAGACAGCAAGAGAGAGACTCAGTCTCTCCTTCCTTGCTGCATCAGACCAATTGCATTCTCTCTGCTCTCTCCTAGCACACTGGGACCCCAATCCCTTCACAGAAGGAAAACCCAGGATTAAATTTTTCCACCATCAGCTAACAAGCCACAGCAAAACTGGCCTGGCTGGTTGGAGACCAGCCAAGTAGCAATACAGTGGATCATGTGTCATGGGTACTTATAGAAATGAAATGTCACAGCACTCAAATAGAGAAGGAAGACTTGGTCTCAGGCCATGAGGTGTAAAAAAGCTTTATTGGAATCTTTCCTAGTTGAAACTGATCATAAACTACTTATTGCCACTGCTAAAAGGGGCTTGGCAAGCATCTTGCTGGGAAACAATATGAAACAGTATTTTTTTTTCAGTTACAAATATAAAAATTGCAAACTGAATCCTAGCCTGAGTGAGCCTTGTGAAGCAGATAGGCTCTCTAGAGCACCTGGGAAAAACGCAGTGGAATAAAGTTCAGAGGTAGGTTATTTACACTGCAATTTTATTGAAAAGCCGGTCTGAGAGAAAATATGCAGTGTGACTGCTGTATATAAGGATGTGATCCCACAAAAAGGAGCTGAGGTTTCCAGCATAATGTTTCTGGAAAGTCTATTTCCAGTTTCTATTATCAGTGTTAAAAGAATCTCTTAGCACTAGTAGGATTTTGGTTAAAGTGGTCAGGAGAATGAGCCTTAAAAGTGTTATAATAAAGATAAGTGTTTTAAAGAATAATGTGAGCAGCACGAAAGCAATCTAAGAAAGGTACAAGAGACTGGCTTTAGACAAATAAATCTGTGAAAGCATGACCAGTTTTTTTGATAAGTAACAAAGAAGTGAGACAATTTGTATTCAGTATTTCAGGTTAGGAATAGAAATAAAACAAGCTGACCCAAGTAATCTTAATTGAGATGGATGCAAAAACATGCATTAATTTAGCAAGAAAGTTCTATTTGCAAGTACCACAACAAGGCAGATCATCACACATGTCAAGTATTTTTTATTGTACAAGGTGCATTGTAATGTCTGATTGTGTGTCACAAGTTGGACAAGAATTAAACACCAGGATTAAGCAGGCAGTGGATAATGTCAGAAGTAGGCACCAGTTGCATCCAGCCTCGCACCTGATATCTGATTCCCTGCGTAGAAGGCTAGTCACAGCCCTCTACCAGAACTTGCTACAACCCAATCTGGTCACACTGCTCCAGCCTCTTGGCCTTGTCATGTGGTCTGCCTCAGTGCCAATGGTCTTTCCAGACCATTATGCCATGCCCACTCCATCCCCATGTTTCCCCCAGACCTTTTTCCCATTCACAGGGTTTTGCTTCAATAGCCATAGAACCATAGAATCACAGAATGGTTTGGGTTGGAAAGGACCTTAAAGATCATCTAGTTCCAACCCAAGAAGTCCTCCAGCTCCAACACTTCATTTCATTGTCTTTTCGATCATGTCCAGTCTTCCCTCATGCTCAAACTGCTCACATCCATTAGAAACCATGGTCATACTGTTGTTGTCTTGCTCTTTCTCAAGCTCCTTATCTAGACTTGCTCTTGGTGTTTATACCACTGGAGCCAAGAGTGTTTCCCAGTTCCCGTGTCTGGATGTGTGCTTAGTCATGGCCAAGCTCCATACTGGGATGGAAACCTGGACATGTATGCTGGATTGGAGTTGCAGCATGTCCCAACAGGCCCAACAATTCAGATGACCAGGAAATGAGGGCCCTAAGATATGCTGCAGAGCAAGTAAGTACAGATGCAGCTGCTGTTTCTCAGCTAGCTGGCTCTCCTCTCCTAGGTCCTAGTCCAATTTTCCATACTCAGTCATCGCTCCCTGTCTCCACACCCAGCCAGCCTAAGTTTCAGTTCCCTGCTTTGGGACCATCTCACAAAAATTCTCCTCCCAGTGGATCCCATTCTGATCCTCTGATCTGACTTTTATCATCTCACCCTTCAAACCACATCTGTGCTTCCTCTTCCCACTTTGTTCCAGAAACAACCTCCAGACAATGCAGGAGAGATACATTTCTTGCTCTTGGTTCTAGTACATGATCCCTTTCAATTCCTAACCATTGATACCAGCTACTAAGTCATGAAGAACATCTGCTTTCCATTAGCTCAGTTGCTTTGTGCTGCCACTCAGTGCTTGGTTCTACAGGAGCCACACTTCCACCTCTGGTCTGAAAAGGATCCTATAGCTTGGTCATTAAAGTTCTGATGACAAATGCCTTGGACATAGTGTTGTTGATCAGAGCATGAGCAAAGAACTTGGTTTTACATATGCAGTAAATGAGACCAGAGTCCTGCACAGGTGAGGTAGAAGCAGATACCTGCCCAGACTTGCATGCTTTGCCTGGAACCATGTTTGTGCAGCATGGTCATGTGTAGAAACCTGTGAGAAACTCACGTGTGTTCAGTGATGCTGCAGGATTGTAGCCTGAGCAGACTAAAACACCTGCTCAGACAAATCTCTGAGCAGGTGCAGACCTCAAATTCTCAAATACTCGAATTGATGGTTCCTTGGCTCCTTTGATGTGTGTATGAAAGTTGATGAAGTTATTGAAGTCTACCAGCTGACTGACACAAACCACCGTACAACTATAGAATAGTTTAGGTTGTAAGGGACCTTCAAAGGTCATTTAGTCCCTCTCCCCTGCAATGAGCAGGGACATCTTCAACTAGACCAGCTTGCCCAGAAACACATCCAGCCTGACCTTGAACATCTGCAGGGATGCTGCATGCACCGCCTCTCTGGGCAACCCGTGCCAGGATTTTATCACACTCACTGTAAAAAATTTCTTCCTCACATCCAGCCTGAATCTCCCCACTTTTAGTTTAAAACCATCACCCCTCATCCTGTCACACCAGACCCTGCGTCTCTCCCCATCTGTCTTATAGTCCCATTTTAAGAACTGAAAGGCTACAATAAGGTGTCTCTTAAGTCTTCCCTTTTCCAGGCTGAACAACCCCAGCTCTGTCAGCCTTGTCTTCATAGGAGAGGTGCCCCATCCCTCTGATCATTTTTTGTGGCCTTTCTCTGGACCCTGTCCAACAGGTCCATATTTTTTCATAAGACAGCCTAGGTCACATACCACTTCCAAGTCAGCCTAAACCTAACAACCCGCAGTCCTTTATACAGCTGAGAAGAGCTGGGACTTTCAGCTAGATCTGTCATATCAAAACCAAGCGGTTCACAGTCTCTTTGTTCTATGGCTGTATCAGGTTCTAGTCTGACTTGAATGGGAGAGGTATTATTAAGACTGCTTTTGTTTATTTATTTTCAGATGCACATACCACAAAAATTAGTTTGGATTTTGTCACAGCTGTCTCCTGCAAAGACTGATTCTGTCTGTAGCAAGTATTTTCTGGAGAGTTTCTTCTGTTAATTACATGCTGCCACCACTTATTTCCTTAAGGCACATTTTTCATCTGTGATTTCCCTATGAAGCTTCCTTCCTTTAAGGTAGTTCATCTTCAAGGTGGGCAGACTGACAGCATAGAAAAGGCTTT
Organism: Coracopsis vasa; assembly: GCA_026283785.1. Taxonomy (NCBI): domain Eukaryota; kingdom Metazoa; phylum Chordata; class Aves; order Psittaciformes; family Psittacidae; genus Coracopsis; species Coracopsis vasa. The sequence continues at coordinate 12,659 of JANHGB010071658.1, forward strand.
TACAGTCTAAGGGTCAAATATTTTTCTTCTGCCACATGGAGAAATGGAAAGTGCACAGACTGTGTCACAGAGAGCATTAACCCAGTGCTAACGCTGGAAGCAATTGCAAACTGAGGACACAGTAGGAGAATGTAGTGTTGCCTTGATCCTGCAATCCTACATGTGCTTGACTGGACATTTGTAAACAAGGAGAAACATAAGATAAACACCCAACACTGGAGAGATGATAATTTGAAAGTTCATTAGCATAATTTGATTTTTACCAGTTAAATAGCAGTGTGGCTGAGGCATCCTCCTGAGGGGCCAGAAATATGAGTGTAAGCTGGATTCAAACTGCAGCTCAGAATCACCTGTGCATGGACATCCAGCTATTTGGGAGGAAAAGTCAGACAGTGGGGGCTGCCTACCAAAATACTAGCATCGTATAAGCCTCACAGACCAGCCCACACACAGAGACATCTCTAACCTGGGTGTAAATGTTAGTTTTGTGGTGCAGCATCTCTCTGGTGACTTAGTGAACGGTGCATACAGTATGCATACATACAGTTGCTATATATCTTCATGGGGAAATCTGGGAGCCCTGGAAACTGTGGTTCTGTGAAAACTGAAGGTGATCATAACTTCTAATGAGTTTGTCACTGCTTTTTAATGACAGATTTGCTGATGCAGGACCTTTTAGGGCATTCAGCATTCTCTCTTGCCTGGCAGCTCTTGCTTGCAGTAGCACCATGTTTTCTTTTGTTTCTTTTTGTTTTTATCTCCCTGGCTTAATGAATATTTATTTACTCTGTTCAACATGGGGCCATTTCTGAAGGAAGGTTCAGACAGCCCATCCACATACCTTGGGTACCCCCAGCTGATGGCAGGGGTTTCTGGGAGAAGGCCAGGTTGGACCTGGAGCAACCTGGTATAGTGGGAGTTGTCCCTGCCCATGACAGGGGGGTTAGAACTAGATAATCTTAAAGTCCTTTCCAACCCAAACAGTTCTGTGGTTCTGTGATTCTATGTTTCTATGTGTGTCCTCCCTCCACCTCCTCAGGCACACAAAGCAGACTTTCATATCTTGAGTAAGTGGTTTAACCATGAGGTACTGAATACAGAAGAATTTGCTAGTGTGTCCCTTGTCAGCCAGGCTTAGTGTTTGTTGTCTTACCTGCTCTGTGTGTCCTGAGCCCTTTTGGTAAAGCAGAGAGGCATGGCCAGTGTGTGTGTCTCCTGTGAAGGCTTTGCTGACAAGCTGCTTCACACAGTTCTATCAGAGGCTCTCATCACCTTGGTTGCAAACACGTTTCCTTCAGTGTTTGTCTCTCTTGTTCCTTTTCTTTTATTTCTTCTCTTTTCTTTTTAAATAGAGGGCTTGATGGAGCATTTCACAGCTTCAGCGCCACCTGAAAACCATCTTTCCCTTCCCCCTTTCACATACTTTGAGTGTACAGTGGAGTGAAAGTTCAGCCCTTTCACCCTTTGTAGGATGTTTATAGAAAAAACAGAAACATTTTTAGCTTTTAGATTGATATCTTCACCTTAGTTCTCCGTCCCTGCTCTCATCTGGTTTTTAATTGTGTCAAAGGTTTGTTTGGAGTAGTTGTGGTTTAAAACCGGAGGAGGGAATATTCTGCTTTGGCAAACCTTGCATGCAGAAAATCTCCTGCAACATGGTTGCCAGTTCATGCTTTCTGACTTTATTTACAAATACAGTTCAAGGAGCAGAAACTGAATAGAGTGTGTTTTGACAAATATGTTAAAGCAGCAGTCCTTTGAGACAGCTGACTTTGAATTTTCCAGCTCCGTTTTCCAGGACCAAGAACTAGTGAGCTAAGTTTCTTTTTATTTCTTTGTCATTGAAGTTGTGCTTCTTTCCATATACTGACTTTACAAACTATATCAAATCACACTGTATGTTACTCGGAGTAACCAGATTTGGAGAATAAAGGTAGAAATGCACCTGAAATGTGTGAGCTATCTGTGGACTGTTAATATACGATACATCACTATATTAGTAAAACCTGTTGCGGCCTTGCTGGGGTTTTTTGTCCTCAGGTTGCACAGCTGTCCTGAGCTGATAGAAACACTGTTCTGAATAGCACAAATAAAGCTTTAAATTCCCATGTGAGAATTTTAATGAGTCTAACGATTCCACACTTAAAAATGTTCACCCATGGAAGTAATTTGTTTCAAATTTTTAATAGAAGAAAGTATGAATATGTATTTGTACAACTCACAGTTCTCCACTGACTAAAGCTACATAGAGGCCCTGATGAAAGTTATCATTGAACAAGATTTTCAGCTTTCCTAAGCACACTAACATGACAACTGAGTTTGCTAAGAAAGCCCAAATGCTCCTTAAATAAAACTGAAAGGAAGCTGTAGCACCTCTGCTTAACAATAGCAAACAGAAAACAGCGAGAGAGCACTTGATGTTGAAAATTTAGTTTTCGTCACTATGTATTTATCTGAGCTTAGCTCTCACCCTTGGCTGATAAGGAATAACTAATCATGATTTAAGCATTTCTTCAAACCTAGCAACCTGTTGAACAGCTTCTTAATGTGCCTATCAATCACTTGGAGATAAGGATAGTTTGCACTCATAATAGCTAGTTGTAAAAATAAATAGAAGTTACTATAACTAGTTCAATCAACAATGGGATCTTTGAGGTCAGAGTGGAAATAATCAAACAGCAAGTATGAATAGGCTGTAATTTTTCTGATTAACAAATGTTTTGCTTGTCATGTGATCTTGAGAGCTGCTCTTAGCTTCTTAGAGGACTAAAATACATTTCAGAATGTATGTATTTACATTAGGGGGTTAAACAAACTTATGCACATACCAGTTACTTTCTAAAGCTATCTGTGCATGTAAAGCTTTTTGTTTCTTATTTTAAAAAGTATCTTCATCCTCAGGTTAAATCTCAACAGACCACTCTACAAAGCATCCAGGATAAAAAAAAAGAAATCTAATAACACGCGGAAAGTACTGTGGAATGCAAATTACAAATTACTGACATACAAAATAAACATATTACTCACATCTCTCCGATCCAGCTGAAAATATAGCAGCCAACAGGAACATATTACATCTAAGCACCAGCTGCTGATCAAAATAACAGTGTCCATATATAGCTACTAGATGTGTGAAAGGAGTAAGAGAACTGTATCTATATCTGTATATATATCCAAATCAATGACATCCACAGCCTGAAGACTGAGAAGACATTGACCCTGACTTTATGAATCCAAAATAGATGCTCTGATCACCTTCTGGAGGCACCTATCTTTGTCAAGATTATATAAAGAACACAAGCCACTCACTTTAGGTACTTTAAGGTATACCTGGGCTATACGTCTAAAATAGTAAACGTGGATGATGTGAATACAGCTTTCTTCTGTCCTCACATTGCCTATACAAAAATACGAGGTCTTCTTCTATGCCATGTGATAGTCAGTGCAGTGATTTCAGATAAAGGTAATATTGTAGCTCATATACTATACTCACATACGCATAAAACTTGGAAACATGTGCTCTTGAAAGGTACAGAATCACAGAATCACTCAGGAGGGAAGAGACCTCAGGAGGTCTCCTGCCCAAGGCAGAGTGAGACACAAACTCACATCAGGTTGTTAGGGCTCTATCTGGTCAGGTCTTGAAAACTTCCAAGGGGTGGTTGTCTCCCCAGTGATTTTCACTACTCTGAACTTCCCTTTTTTTTGGTTTAAGGACACTGCCTCATTTCTCTGCCATGTACTACTGTGGAGGACATAGTTCCATCTCCTTGCTGGCCTCCCTGTAGGTACTGGGAGCTGCTGTTGGGTGCTTCACAGCCGTCTCCCCTCTAGGCTGAAAAAGCCCCACTCCCTCATCCTCTCCTCACAGTACAAGTGCTCCAACTGGAATTAAATTGCTAATGGATACCCCCATGTTGGCAAGAAACCACAGCATATTTTCTCTATTGGTTGGTTACTTCTTCTAACCTTGTTCATTCAATCATGAAAGGAGTGACAGACAACACTTGACAACTCACTGGGATCTTAGATGGTTAATTCATGTCAGCCTCTTCTCCGTGAAGCCTCTTCTTCTGTGAAGAAGAGTGCCCAGTTCATCACAAAGTAGCATACAAAGTTTGGCCCGATTCTGCAAAGCAATGAGCACTCTCAACTTCTGTATGTCTAACACCTTCCAGCAGCCAGCCCTCTGTTAAATACAATAAGGGTGTTGGTTATTTGGTATTTCAGTATGCAAAGAGAAAAACCAGTCTGGAGAGAAGGAACTGCAAAGGAGCATAATAGAGAAAAATTTGCTTAAACACCATCCATGGAAAGAATGAGATTCATTGATGTCTAGGAGGAGGAGACAGGACTTCAAATACCATGAAATCATCCTGATAAAAACCCCAGACCTCTCAGAGCAGCAGATTGTGTGGAACTCTATTTACCACACAAGATGTGAATCAATTCTGTTTAAGGAAAAGTGATGTTCTAAATGGGATGCTGTGACTATTATCTATCAGTCACTTTGATCTATTTTGACTCATGTCTTTTAATTTGAACACAACATACAGCAATAGTAGCTTCATCAGGAGTTGATAAAGAAAACAGAACATAATAAATTGATGGGCAAATCTCCAGAATTGCAGGCAGTTTAGCTGGGATGTGTCTTTTCAAAGAGACATCTATTTTTTATTTGGGGGTCTCAGGTGGAGAATCCTCTTGATCCCACAGTAGAATGTTCCACTCATTTGTTACTCTGATAACTGAAAAAAGAATAAAAGGTGTGTCTATTCCCTGAACACAGCAGTTAGTGCAAATGTGCTCATTCAAAGGGATCAAAAAAGATTTTAAAATTAATTTTCCAACTTGTTGCTTAGATCTCATTTGTGGGAGTATGAATATGTGTGTTTGATTTAAACCCAAGTCTGTCACTGTAGACTTGTTTTTTGTTTCATAAACTTAATAAAAATTATAAAATTGTGAACTGCCTAATGCAAAATATTGCATCGTTCTGACTTAATAAAAATGTTTTAATTTGCTTTTGAGATTACAGTAAGAGGTTGTTTCCAGCAACAGCTGCAGAGTAACAATTCTTATTTCAGTGTAATAGCCGAGCATCCGTGATGTTTGAAATCGTATGAGTTGCAAGTTCTAAAGTTTAAAGCTTTCCCATAAATGCTGCTCATAAGGAAATATAAGCCATCCAGAGGGACCTTGACAAGCTTGAGATGTGGGCCCAGGTGAACCTCGTGAAGTTCAACAAGGCCAAGTGCAAGGTCCTGCACCCGGGTCACGGAAATCCCAGCTACAGGCTGAGCAGAGACTGGATTGAGAGCAGCCCTGAGGAGAAGGAATTGAGGGTGTCAGCTGACAAAAAGCTCAATATGAGAGGCAGTGTGCACTCATACCCCAGAAAGGCAACATAAGGTGGGCTGCATCTAAAGAAGCATGACCAGCAAGTTGATGGAGGTGATCTTCCTCCTCTACTCTGCTCTTATGAGACCCCACCTGCAGCACTGTGTCCATCTTTGGGGCCCCAATGCAAGAAGTACATGGACCTGTTGGAGCAATTCCAGAGGAGGACCATGAAGATGAGCACCTTCCCTATGAGGACAGGCTGAGAGAGTCTGGGTTGTTCAACCTGGAGAAGTCTGTGGGAAGACCTTAGAGCAACCTTCCAGTATCTAAAGGGGACATACAAGAAATCTGGAGGGGACTTTTTAGAAGGGCATGTAGTGATAGGACAAGGGTGAATGGCTTTAAGCTGAAAGAGGATAGAGTTAGATTAGATATTAGGAAAAAATTCTTTACTGTGAGGGTGGTGAGACACTGGAACAGGTCCCAGAGAAGTTATGGATGCCTCATCCTAGGAAGTGTTGAAGGCCAGGCTGGACAGGACTTTGGCCAACCTGATGTAATGGAAGGTGTCTCTGCCCCTGGCAGGGTTTGGAACTAGATGATCTTTAAGGTATCTTCCAATCCAAACCATTCTACTATTCTATGATTCTATAAGTATCAGTGAACAAGTGAGACTATGCAATCTGGCTGGATATTTCTCCTTTCAAACACATCCTCTAGCTAAGATGAGGTCATCATTGATGTAGGCTATGTCTATGCAAACTAAGGGCTTGAGTCAGGTACCTGAGCTTAAGTGTCTAGTTCCATATGATAAGCCATAGATGTATGGTGCCACTGGACTTCTCAGGGCAGCTAGGGTAATTGCATGTGGCTGGTTGATACGACACACGAGTGCTGGAGCGTTTTGGAAGTCGCCTGAAACACCTCAGAGCACCTTGGAAATCCCTCAATTCCAGGCAACTGAATTGAGCCCTAAATGATGTCTTGCAAAGGTGAGATTCAGCTCCAGATTGTAGATATCTAAATTTAGGTGTCCCTGCAGGCAAAACATGGGAGCCAAGTGTCTGAGAAAGCAGCAAGTTCAATGTAGTTTTAGCCAGCATAGTTAGTAGGGTCCAGAGAGGTAGGTGATAATCTACAATTACCATTGCAGGGAACTGAGCTGAACTCAAGGCAGTTTTTGGTTTTTAAATGACCTGAAAATGAACCATTAATTTAATGTTTTTGTGGAATGTGGATGACACCTCAAGAAAGTCTTTCCATTTATTGTTTTTTAGCTGATTACTCATCATAGATACCCGTTCTGCTTGCAATGGTTTGCCCTCCCCAAAGGCCTGCACAGCAGACTGAATTCCATCCCCCTTCTTCTTTCCACCTGATGCACAGGTGCATGCAGTGCAAGTTCTCAGTCCTGAACAGCAGCACTGATTTACTGGGGAGGGAAAGAAATGTCAAAGTCCTCGTCTTCAGGTTCCCTGTTACTTCTTCAAGTTTTCTGTGGGACACAAAGCCACACCTTCTTACTGGTCCCTTTCCTTACATGAAAGGAAATAGTTGGGGTTACCAGGCAATGAATTGGTCTGACAGATGAATAAAAGAAAAAAAAAAAATAATGCCTTTAAATTATGGCTGCAAAATCTTGGGCATTACTCACTGATGCTTTTGCCCTTGACAAAAGTCAGTCCTCCTGCGCATTAGGCAATGTAGTTAATAGAATTTTCATTTTGTTAACAAAAATTAGAAACTTTATCTTTGGAAAAGAACAAAAAAATAGAAGGAAAACTTCAAAACCATGTTATTACTTTATTTAGACTTCTTGGTTTTCTTCTTATTTTGCCAACTCAGTCATGACAAGAAGAAACCAGAAGAAGCCTTTCAGCTCATTAATTTCTCATGTGTTTAGCAGTGAATGCTTGGGTTGCATCTCTGTTATCTGGATTTCCATATTGCTCTCTTTAGCTTTGCATGGGGTTAGGTTTACGTGGATCCTTCTATTGGACACCTTTAAGCAGTCATGGCAGAAGTATCCTCAAGGTTAGCTATCAGATGACGACTAAAAATAAAGCAATATCTACAATATGGAAGTTTAATATTTCTGAAAATATTTCTGAAATATTTTTGAAATATTTTTTGAATTTTTTTTTTAAATATTTTTGAACTATTTCTGAAAATATTTCTGGAATATTTCTGAAAATAAGAAAATATCTACAATATGGAAGTTTAAGGCCAGATTGGATGGGGTTCTGAGCAACCTGGTCTAATGGAAGATGTCCCTGCCCATGCTAGGGGGCTGGAGCTAGATGATATTTAAGGTCCCTTCCAGCCCACACTATTTTGTGATTCTCTGAAAATATTATTTTGTTTGTCCTGTTACAATAATAAGACATATCAGTTTGTCTTTTACAAAGTATGAAACACAATCCAACATTTTCTTACTGTCTTATTATTTATTCTAGGTTTTGTGGCTGCACATTGTGGTAGGAAAAGGGCTTGTGTCGTTATCTAGGAACTAAACAAATTATATGTAAAAAAGATAGGACTTGTATGTAGATTTAACAAGAATAACAGCACACTGTAGAAAAGCTCAGGCATTCTGTGCTGTTAGGAGAGAGTACTGAAACTTTAAAAAGTTTCAGCCCACATGAGAAATACTGGAGATGCTCAAGGAGTGCCCAAGAGTTTCTTGATTTTTTAAAGAGGTACTAACATCCTCTCATTTAGAGTAAAGTGATTATGTGTGTACATCTGTACAGCCGCAGAGTTCTCTCACTAACATGTTTCTGTACTTCCTAGTTATATTGTTCCTGAGTGGCAGAGACACCCAGTCTCCCATATTTGCGCAACCTGGGGAGGACTATTTAGGCAACTGGCTGCTCAGGAGGCTGTGACATTTTGGAAACAATTTACAATTGCTTGTTCACTGAAGAGGTCTCAAGCTGTAACTGCAGAGATAGATACCAAAAGTCTTAGTGCAGCCCGCACAGTTCAGTGAAATGTTGTTCTCATGATGTCTTCTGTGAATCAGAATTAATTTTGGAGACAGGAAGAAAGGATATGAAAGGAAAATTGAAGTCTATTTGTATGTGAGATGCCATCGCTGACTAACAGAAAAGTAGAACATTACATTAGTTCCAACCTAACTGTCACCCTGGCTTCCTCTAGTCTTATTTATATAAGAAGAGATGTCAAAAATGTGAAAAATATATGAAACAAGTACATAAACTTGAGTCAAACATCTGCCTTAATGCTAAATCTTCCCACTTCTAAGTTTAAACTAATTATTTCCAAAATACATTCATGAATACATTTCTTATTTAAAAGCAAAGAAAAATCGCCTGTATGTACAGGCTTCAAAACTCCCTAATTATTTCTAGGTCTTGTTACAGTCTGTCAGATCATTGTTTGATCTTTCACTCTTTAAAGGCAATGTCAGAACTCTCACTGAGTTTAACCAGTTCAGAACTCAGGCTAAAGCAGGGAATTTTAAAAATACAGACTCTTGGCACCAGGTACCATAATATTTCTGAAGGTGTATAATGTTAAAAAGGCTTTTCAGCAAGCAGCAGAGTAAATTTCTTTGAAGTTATTCAGCCTATTGGGCATATGAATGTACAACAAGCACACAGTATGTTCGCCCATTGAGGACTCTTGTAAAGTTTTAAATGACAAAAATTCCATGTGCCTGTAAATGCTGGTTGAAACCCTTCTTTGCTTTCATAGTTCTAAATATCCAGATTTTCCACAAAAACTAAGGCACAGTCCCTTCCTGAGTACAAAGCTACATCTATATTTTGGGGATAGCTCCATTCTTTACCCCTTCCCTAAGTCTGAACACCACTTTTTTGTTCTGAGAGGTTATTTTTGAGAAGTTATTTTTCTTAATGCAAATGGCTGGGTGGATTTTGAAATACCACTTTGGGCAGGAGTACTCAAGAAATGACTTTGCGTTGGGATCTCACCATAGGCCCAGACGAGTCTTTCGTTACCACAAGAAGAAATCAAATTTACAGCCAGAACCTGCAAGAGGCTTAGTGAGCCCTTGCAGTTGTCTCCTTGGTAGCTTCTGGTGGTCTTACGTAAGGAGATGCTTGCTGCACTCTGTGTGTCTATTTACTTTAGCTACTTACTGCTCTGGAGAAGTTATTGTTGAGGTGCAGGTTTTCCCTGTGTCTGTAATCTGAGTCATGCAGCACACATGTGAGAGAGCTCCACTGGCAGTGTGGGTGTGAGGTACCTCCAAAACAGGGAAAGCACATCTTCCCTATGTCCTGCACAGGGAAAAAAAACACTTCACAAGCACATGACTCTGCCAGCAACCTCAAAACAGTCTGGGGTGGCTGTACAGAAATGAGTTTTGTATTGCCCACTGAATACAGATGTGTGGTGTCACATGCCTGGCAATTAGTATGAAATTGATTGACATAGAGATGCTCCTAGAACCAAGGTGGATTACACCTAATCAGATGCTGCTCCTCCTTTTTCTTGCACCTCGCCAGCTGATTATATGAATGCCCACAATGTGGCAACTTGCTTGAGAAACATGGTAGGTATCTGGTCTATCTGTCTGCTTGTGTTTAATTTATCTCTAGCTCTGTGGGGTAAAGATCTGATCTTTATTTATGGGTAAAATCCTGTGGGGTTCTCAGTTGAGCAACTTCAGTTCTCATTTAGGTCTCTCACAGATTATAGATCTTCTGGGACTGAGACTGTCACACTTGCCATGAAGAGGTCCTAAGTCAAAGACAGGGACATATCCAGCGCAATATTCATCAAGACACTGAAGTATAAATAGTGCATAAAGTGGATTGCAGAATCATAAACTCCATCTGAATTTATTCCTGGAGTAGTTTAGGTATTTTTACTGTGAGGATACTGAAGTGGCTTGTATGTTAACTGAAACCCTGTGCAAATTAATAAACAATGCTTAAAACTGCATTGGGCAAATTAGACTTGCAGAGTTGCCAGGAAAACAGTTTTAATGGAAGGTGTGTCTTTAGAAAAAGGAATCTGAAATGGAATCCTTGTGTGTGAAAAGGCTACCCATCCAAACTTAGAGAAATGGTCACTGCAGGCAGGAATGAAGGACATGGTCAAGGCTCAGTGATGAGACTATGTTGATTTGTGGTGGAAATAGCCTCCAGGAGTTTAAGCCTTGCGCTACTGAAATCGCTAAAAGAACAGATTGTGGGTTGGTTGGTTGTTTGATTTTGTTTTCTGGAAAAAGAAAGAAATTAAAATCTCCTTGCTAAAGTTTTGCATGCCAAACTTTAACCTGGGACTGATTTGCCTGATCAGAGGCAAGTCAGCAGTGCGTGCATGCTGGTGACTGAAATGCACAACAGACCCTTCCATGGAGTGGGCAGATGGGTCCCC
>JANHGB010071658.1:23426-35481 GCA_026283785.1 Coracopsis vasa
GAGGATAGTTAGCATGTCTACATGGCACAAACTACTGCTTTGCAAAGCTACTTCTAAATGAGTCAGACGTAGTCTATCTTTGTGCAGCTTTCTCCTCAGGCTAATGAACTCTGTCTCTTGGCAGGTCTAATTAACCCATGTGAAGTGCTATGCTAATACGGCTAGATTGTGTTCATTATCCACATTACATAGTTTCAAGTCAGGTTGGTTATCACTGCATTAAGCTGCAGTCATGGCTGTGCCCAGGGCATCAAAATACCCTGCAAATAGGAGTCTCAGAGCTTGACTCTGCCAGGCCTCCTCAGAGAGAGTTCTCATTGCAGGCAGTGGGAACAGCCTAAGGAGCCCATGACTGGGCCTTTAAACATTCAAGACCAACATTTTGAATAATTGACTCTCTAGTTTGCCTCAGGATATTATGATAGTTTTCAAAGGCTGGTTCCAATATAGCAATAAGCCACAACAACGTGTGTGTTAGTGTGCAATTGGTGCATGCCTTCAGTGCATTGGCATGGAGCCTTTACCACCCAAGAAGTATTCCTGAAGTGATTCAAAACCTACTGAAGTCTGTGGAAAACTTTCTATTGACTTCAGTTGGCTTTGATTTCCGTTGACTTCAACAGGCTTTGGATCAGCACCAGAGATTCCCATCCCTCATATTAGGACTGTTTACATGAAGTAATCATTAAATAAAATATACAAACAACTCTTGGAGCAAGGACCAAAACCCAGGACTCTTCTCCTTGGCAATGGATGCAAAGTCATACCCTTTCTTGCTTTCTCTCTCTTTTCCTAGGTGCCTGTGTTTGTTTTTCATACAGTCTGGCAACTTGAAGATGCCTGGAAGATGGGTAGCTGAACCTCTGCAGATGGGAAACTACCATGAACTCCATATCACCCATCCTTCACGAACACCCTAGCCGCTAAATTCTTGTGTACAAAGTGGTTGTTGGCAGCTCTTCCTTTGGCTATGTTTTACAAAAAGTGGTATGAGCCGCACTATTGTATGGAGGCAAATGGATCCAGACTGTGTGTAGGATGCCTTAGGAAAGACTAATGGATCAAAGTTCCTCAGGCTGTGGATCGCTGAGGCTAAGGCTTGAGCAGGGACCAAGCTCCTCAGCTTGTCACAGGGGAAATATGTCTGAAGCACAAATTTAGGTGTGTGTGGAACTTCCTGAGTCAAAAAAAGCAAGAGTTTGTGAAAGTGAGATCTGTGTGGTGGTACTGGGAAGCCACAAGAAAGCAAGCTTGGATGTAGGTGCTCACAGGCTGGTTAAGCCCCATGTTGCAGGCTTCTCCTAGTCGTGATCCAAGGTACTTATCATTGCAGAGAGATCAGCACATTCAGCACTGCACCCTCAAACACAAAGCCTTCTCCATCTGTAGTCTAGCTCAGTCTTTCAAGTTAGTGTCTACGGCAGTAGCATTTGAGTACATACTCTGTTTTGCTTAGCCTCCTGTTGAAGAAAAATTAGAGATGGAAACCTAAGAGTCCAATTTCAAATAAAAGCTCCTGGATTTGGGGTTGTCAAGAAGCTTTATTCAGGTTATTACTCTGGCACGGAAATTAATTTTTATTGTGGAATTGGAGCTTCTTGATGAGTAAACTTTGATAATTGGTGCTGCAAAGGTAGTAGAGATGATGATAAAATCTGAGGTTATAGGAATGTGGTAACTGTTTGGTTATCACACAAGTAAAGTGGTTATATCCACAGCTAGATTAGTAAAAATATTCCGGTAAGAAAGGAATTAAAATGCCTAGAATTCTTTAATCAGTATCCTCCATGGGTATTAATTTAAGAAATATATTTCTGATATACAAATGAGATTTTTTTCTAATAATTTAATCTATAGGCATATTGATTAATATATTAACAGAGAGACAATTATCTAATAAAGTGTCTAGGCAGTGTGTAGTTAACAATTAATGTTCTGTTAATAATAGTCAATGCATACTGTTAGTTAAATGCACACTCAGTCAAAACAAAGCAAGCTACAACAATGCTAAGTATTGCTAAGTATTATCAGTGTATTGCCAGCTTGGACAGCGGTGTTAATTATAGGCCAGATCTTGATAATCTTGCTCAGATCGAGGAGTTACTTGTCTCATCAATAGCCTCAGGGGCTATTTCTACATTCACTCTGAGATCCTCTGTGAGGCTGCTTCCAAGACCACATGCACTGAATTTGCCTTTCCACTAGTAAATTAAATGGAGCCAGGTCACTGGAACTTATGCCATCAGAGTGGTTGCTGACATGCTTTTGGCCCCGGCCATCAAACACTCCCTGAAACAATTCTGTGTCACAACTGGGGACTCAGCAGAGGCCAGGGACTGTTTCCAGGTGGCCATGTGAGTGTGGCCACCCTGTTTTGGGGGGTAAGAGAGTTTAATAAGAATGGCATGGGACACTGTGAGTTGGCCAGCTTTGAGGCTGGAGAATGGTCTCATACAAGTGTCATTCATTAGTGCTATGTGCAGCTGGGCTGCATAAGTAGTAAAATTTGCAAGCACAGCCCCAGCTGTGCCCGAAAGCGACTTTGCAGAGTCCAAGAGACTCCCCCTTAGTTCACAATGCTGCTTTGCACCCCACAGCCCACCAGGCAGCTTTGACAGGCACACTAAGGCAAACAGAAACTTGAGCGCTCTTTCCAGCCCTCTTTCTCAGCCACATGGGCAGTGCTATGGTTGCTAATAGATGCTTCTAGAGTGCTACAGGTATTGTTAGAAGTACACAAGTGCTTTTCCCTTTTGTTTGTTGCAAAAAATGGGTTGTAGCTGTTCAAGCAGTTGAAACAAAGCCTATGGAGGCTCCTCAAAATAGGATCCAGGTGCATCTGTTGCACCCTCTTGTAGCATACATGGATATTGATCGCTATTCCAGTCTGGTGTGTTCAGTGTGTTCAGTGAAAAGTCAATTGTGACATTAGGGTTCTGCAGAACTGAGCCTGAGGTAAGCAAACCAAATATTGTCTTTTACTTCAAGCAGTATATAAATATGTATATGTGTATTCACATGTATATTGCTGACATGTGGCAACTGTTGATGGAGCAAGTTCTGATGCTGCTGTTAAATTGCACTAGGTAGTTAATCAGTGGCCCTATTTTATTGTTTTTGACATCATTTTCTACAGGTTGAAGAAGTTTACCTTTATAAGAAGCAGAAAGTTGACAGATATAGTAGATAATTCTGTTATGCCTGCTTGGAAATGATTAATGCTAGACTTCTGAACAGGTCTACCTTGAAAAGGAAATGTCACCTGTTCAAACGCAGCTTTGTATGTTCTCCTGCGGTAATGTATTCAGGGCTTATCAACATGCTGATCTGCTGGTAGTTTCAGGGAGTAAATGTGAGTTTCAGCAATTGAAGCCCGATCCTGCAGGTGCATGTTTAGGCAAAGTTGCCATTAGTTTTAATGAGAGCTGTCTTATTCAAAAGCGCAGGATGAAGCCAGCAAGTGGGTAAATGAAATATGTGAGCACAAGGGTGGGATTTTATTACTCAGAAAACATTGATGTGCCTTTGAGACTCCTATCAAAAAATGTTTGGGGTTTGTTTGAATTTTTCATGCAAAACCAGTCATTGGAACATTTTAATGATTTATTAAATTCTCATTTTATTTCCCTCCCTTCCGGCTGGTTAATAAAGAGTTTCCAGCTGTTTGTACTTCCAGTTGACAGATAAAGTAGACCCTTATTCTGCAAAGCACTCAGTAACATGTGTAACTTCAACAATGTGAATGGTGTCCTCTGACTGTGACAAGCTGTCATGGGCTTGAAATTATGCATCTGCAAAGAGCTAGCTTTTCATAAGGACTTTGGTGTCTAAAAATACAGATGCAGTTCAGCGGGATTTTTAAAGCTGCTTAAACATATTCCTCACTCCCTCTGTAACAATTTCTTTAGTACTCCGTGTAGTAATTAGAGAATAGCAATTGCAGAGCCCACTTGAACAGTAACATATTTCAACAAACTGCAGTTTTTGTAGTATGGAGAGTTAGGAAAAATAGGTTAAATTTAACAATAATGCCAGGAATAGAGAGAAACTAAATAATTGCAATACATGACTGTCATTTCCTCTCTGGAATGGCATTACCCATCTACAGGTTTATTACCACACTGCCTCTCAGATGCACTAGAACCCCATTGTTTCTGGCACTATGCAAAATAAGAGGTCTTATGATCTATGAAGTTGTTTGAAGAACTCCAAATGTTTCTGCTGTTCACGATTTGCCTATGAGCTGTTCACGTTTTCCATGAATTTATCCATTGTTCGGATTTGTATGAAATTTATTTTCTGGGAAAAGCCTATTAATTAACTAACTGAGGAACCAAAGACTAGGGCCAAAGGGCCAGATTTTCAAGGGCTCACTAGGGAGAGTTCTGTTTATACATATTTCATGGGAGGGGTTATAATTTCAAAAATAATTGTGGTGCTTTGGAATTTGCAAATGCTTTGGGTGGATATTGTTACATACTAAGTTTTTGAACTAACTAACGTTCAAATGACATTCTTAGTCATTTAACTATTCAGTATTTGAACTTCTCCTCAGAAAGTAGATTGACAAATACCAACACCATGGAAACTGTAATATTTATGTACTAATCGAATACAAATAGAACATTTCCCCTACCACTTATCTTTATACAGGGTGGACAGTTCCTCATTCCAGATCTGTCCCTCTATCTATCTATCTATCTATCTATCTATCTATCTTATCTATCTATCTATCTATCTATCCAACTGTGCCATATTCAATTCTTAATTCATATTACCTGCATTGTGTCAATAAGATTTTTTCTATGCACTTCTCACATTAATCAGTTTGCATAAAAGTTATGCACCGATAATCTGTTAGATCTTTCAAGTTTGACACAACTGAAACTGCAATTCAGTATGACGATTTTTCCTTGCAGATAGGTAAGTTTTCCAGTTTTCTAAATTCCTATTTTTAATGTATCCAGTTTTCAGCTGGATTCACATATTTTGAATGAGACCAGGTCTGTTCCTGTGTAGCCATTTGAAGGCATGTAGGTGTTGCTACTGGGGTTTTTGCTTTTTTTTACTGAACATTACAAAATGTAGTGAGTTAGAAGAACAAATAAGGATTGGAAGTCTTTGTTGGCTGTAATTGGAAATTATTATAAAACAAGCCTAGTAAATCTCTTCCTTTTTAAGGTGTATCTGTGCTGCAATCAAGGATATCACTGTAGCCAATGTTGATATCACTGTAGCCAATGTTGATATCACCACACTATCCGTAAATTAGCTAATAGTGCAACTGCAGCAGTACAGGGCTCTGCTTGGGCCGATCACAGAAATGTTTACTTGGCTGAGATGTACATGCAGCGTGTACTGAATTTACATTGCTCTTATTTGGTCTTACAGGTTTACAGTCAGCTCTGTCCTGCCTGTGAGTCATATCATTGTCTGTTGCCTAAGAAAGCTGTTGCCAAGCTGGAAGTTAATCAATGAGCAAGGAGAGCTACTTTGGTAAGAAACTGATAGCCCAGAACTGAGGGGCTGGCTCTGACTGGTTTGGATGATTCAACTACTATTTTTAGAATTAGGAATACTGTCTTCTTGAAATGTTGATATTGTGTTGATTGCAATAAATATACCAAAAGATGATCATATTGCTGTTGCAAATACACTGATTCAAAGGATCAGTGACACAAGATGACCTGCTTGTTTTGAAACAAGCCTGGCTGTAAAGCTGTCTGAAGAACTTGCAGGACCAGTGGATGAAATAGCTACTGGACATCGGTACCTCCTCTGTCATTGTGCAGGCGAAATTCCGCAAGAAATGGCGGGCTAATGGGAGATCTGTTGTTGGCCCGTTTTCTTCTCTTGCCATGTGCCTTAGTACAGTAATGTAGAGAGGTGCAGCTCCTCACAGCTTCAAGAAGGATGCACTCTCTGCCTGGCTTTTCTTATCGTTATTGTCCCTCATGTGATATAACAGCATCATTCTCACTGTTGGAAACTTTCCATTGCTCTCCTGGAAAAGTCCAAAGGACACCTAGGGTATATAGATAACAATCTGATTCACCTCCCATCCCCGTGTAACACTGAGCGGAGTTGCATACCCTGTTGGAAGTACAGAAATCATTACACAATCACAAATCACTCAATAATTGTGCGTCATACACAATTATAAGTTATTATCTGAGTTAAATGATTATCAGGTTAAAATATGCTACCTTTCTCTGCGCACAGAAACAAAATAGTATTTTGCAAATAATCCCTGAAGAGCTCCCTTTAATGCATTAACTGCCAGGTCCTGAAGTGTCATTCCAGGCACTGATTAAAGTACAAACTAGAAAACAGTGGTTGTTTGATGACAATCTTTATAACGATGCCCAGACTTTTTGTTTCCTTCCTTGTTCTGTGTACCGGTATGGACCTAGTGTAAACAGAAACATGAGCTTTCATTACCTTGTATTCAGGCAGCTGCAATAAAAACTGCTAATGGAAGAGGAGGAAAGAAGAGGGAAAAGATCAAATGCCCTAAAAGATATTTACACAACATAAGAGTTTTGTGACCAGGAGATACTATTTTGAGGTTATGTACAGGGACTGAAAAAAGAAACTGCACTTTCAGGAAACTTTGTGACAAGAATAGTTGGGAAAATAATTATGTTGCATGACTAGCCTTCTCTTTGTACAGACACATTATATAGCAAATGCCAAAGCAAACAGTTTTTAAGTGAAGTGTAAGTTTTGCTCTTTTGCTGTCTGATCAGAAGTATTTATTCATACCTTTAGTATGAGTGTCTTTAATTTGTTTCTTTTTTAAACATGGGAGGTTTATTAATTCACTGATAGGAAAGTTCAGGCATTTATATTAGAAATTGCTTTATTTTAGAGCATAAGGATTGTTGCATGATTCATGGTGAAAGCCTTAATGTACCTTTTTCCTTCTTTGAGTGGAAATGGGAGGGAATGATGCTCCAAACACTTTGACAGAGAGCTTCAGGAATCAAATGGGCAAAGCGGAGGGGTGGCCTGAAATCCACAGAATGAAACTAAGCAAGGGGAAGTGCAGAGAACTGCAGTTCAGAGGCAGAAATCAAACGCACAGATAACATGGAGAATAATGAGATACAGCAGCACAGCAGGGAAGGAGTTGGAGATCACAGTGAAGCACAAAGCAAGTTGGCAATCTGAGGCTGTTGTGAACCAGACCAATTTAGCATGATGTGATCAAAAACATCATCTGTAAGAGACAGAAGTGACTGCTTAGCTTTATGTGGTGTTGGTGAAGCCTCAGCTGGAAGACTGTGCCCTCTTTTGCCACTGCACCTGAACAAGTACGTAAGCAAACGTCAGGTGAAGGTAACAACCAGGGTAAGAAGTTTAGAAAACATGACGTATAAAGGAAGAACCATAGGACAAAATTGTTTGATATGAAAGGGAAAGACTGAGGAGGCAATGTAAAAGTCTACTACAGTAAGATTACCATAAAAAGATAGATTCACTTGAGGGAATTGAAAATCTCCTTTTTTTGAAGACTTTTAATGGTGGGCTAGAAAAATGCCTGTAGGAATGCTGTGGGGACACTGCAACCTCTTAAAGTAATTTCCAGCCTTATATTGCTTTGATTCATTGAGCCACTCCTTAAAACTACATCTGAAATCAAGCACCTATTTTTAAATAGATTATTAGGAGAGTTTTTTAGGTAGTGCATTTTTAGCATAGTACCCTATTTTTTGTCAACAGACAGATAATTTTGTAATTCTGATGTCAGTGTTTTCTTAGTACTTGATGTTTCTCTGTAATGTTATAGGTGTTTGTTAGATGGCAAAAACCCCTTTAATCTGTTTATTCACAAATAGCTAATCACACAGGGTAAAGTTTCAATCTCTCTCAGAACAATTGTAACATTTGTATTTAATGTACATTTTGATATTTAGTCGTAAAATACATGATTCTGAATACTTTTTATTTATCCGGTTTCTTTAGTTTCCAAGCCATATCTCAAAGTACTTTTTTTACTGGCACTAGGGAGATTCATTAGCGTCAGATTTATTTCCTTTGCATTATTTTGCAATGTTTTTTTTGTTTCAGAGCACATGCCTTTTAAAAATATTCTTAACTTATAATCACTGAGACAAGATTGTGAGAATAATTGACTTCCTTGGTATCTTGATAACATTTTATCATTCAAGTAAACATCTTGAATTGATTGAAAAGAAAATGTACTGGGAAGATTTCAAATAAAATTTAACATTTTACTCAATGAAACCCAAAATACTTCATTTATTTTTGTATCACAGGAAATGGAAAGACAGTTTTGCTTTAGAAAAAAGTTTTGAATGTGACCATAATTTTAAGAATATTATGACTTAACCCCACATTTCTCTCAGCAAAAGTAGTTGTGTTCTGTCACTAGCACTCAGTACAAAATGCATTTGTTAGCACATAAATTAATCACTGATAGAGTACAAGGCTATGTTCATTGTAATAATAATGCAGGCTCTGTTTTGTAGAGAGTTAAGTGATAAACCGTCTGCTTTATGGCACGTGAAGGATCAAATGTTGCTGCACCCGATGTGACTCTGTTGTATCATTTGCTACAGATTCATGGATGAGGAGGTTCTGCAGTCACAGGATGGGAATTTGTTTTTTAAGCCTAGGGTTTAGTTGGGGTTTTTCTTCGTGGGCTGCACATTGATGCACACAGTAGGCTTCTCCTGTGATAACTAGAAATACAATTAGCATTCACCTTCCATGCAGTAACGAGACATCTGTGTCTGTCTTCCTCCTGCTGGGGTGGCTGCAGGTCCTCTGTAACAGAGCTCTAGACCCAGCCCAGCCATCCCACGGGCCATGGATTCCCAGCCCGACCCATAGGGGAAGCCTGCTCCCAGAGGGATGTGGCAGCAAAGAAAACGTTGCAGCCCTGGGGGATGAGCAAGGTAGGCTGTTTGGCAGCATGGCTTTGCAGGTCTCTGAGGCATGAAGTCACCTCAGTGAAGCCACCCTACACATGTCAAAGCTACTGATAGATTACATACGTGCGCTGCCTCCCCTTTCAACTTTGTGCCGTCAGCAGGCCTGCATGGGATGCTTCTTCTGGCCAGCGAGATTTTAGCAGGGATTCCACTTAAATTGCCTTTCCACCAACCTGAACTTGACTCTTTCTTGGGAAGAGTTCACACACCTGCAGGGATCTCTGGAGAGCTTCTCACTATTCCAGCCTGCTCACTGGGAAGGTGTGTGTACACCAAGGATACACCTCCTGTGGTTATTTTCCCTTTGAAGCAAGGGAGGTGAAATTGTTTGCCTGGTATATATCATTCATTTTCCTTGTGCTAATGGGTGAACACCTTTTTCTTGCTCTTGGCTTTTCTTGATGGAACCTGTAATGCTACACAGCTTTCCTATACATTACCCAGCCTGTAGGGCACTGTATTCTGATTTCTTTTTTCAGCTTTCTTTGAAGCCAATGAAGCAGGACTGGCTCTTGAAGTGCAGAGGCTGCAATTCAACCCATATTCATGCTGTGCTGGGCCTTAACTGTGGAGGTTATACGAAAGGGCACATCAGGACCAAATAAGACCTTAACTCACATCTTAAGTAAGCAAGATTTTTTTATTTTTTTTTAATTATTGTATGGATTTTAATTCAGTTGTTCATCCCAATTTTTTAGCAATAGGTTTCTGCTAATGATTTGAGTTCAAACCTTGCTATACCACAGGGCTGAGTAAAGTGAAAGAAGTGATTTGTACTTTATCATTTCTGCTTGAAAATTAGCAGAGATTCTCCAACTACTTTCATATTAAAGTAATACTTTCCCTGAAACAAGGCAGAAGACTGTCGTCACATCTGAACAGAATACAGAGAGGTATGTACTCTGCTTGAAGCTGTCTGCTGTAAGAGTGGTCTTTTTCCAGGGCTATGGTCAATATAGACAGGCCTCTTAATGGTATGTCCATATCTGTCAAAACCTGGAAATCCCACATGTAGAAACAAAGCTGTCCCAGCAGAAATGCAGAGCACTGACTAAGCCCTGGCTGACTTGGTAAATCCAATGTTGCATCTCTTCAAGAGCTTGTGTTGATTGCCATACTTGGGTAATCCATGTATCAAAATTATATTACATTAAAGAAAGATGTCAAAAGTTGTGCACATCTCCATCTAAGCGTCAGTCCTTCCTTGTGCGTTTTCCGTATGTTTCACTCAATTCTGTCCCACTTTTCTCCCACTAGAAGCGACAGAAAGCCAGCACTGCTGTTTGTTTCCCACTCTTTCTACTCCAGGAAAAGGGCTTTAACAGGTTTAAGTTTCTTTGATCCTGACCTTGGAAACATCCATCTATAGGGTCCCCCAGGGATCAGTATTGGGCTCAACACTATTTAATAACTTCATAAATGATTTAGATGATGGGATTAAGTGTACCATGACCATATTGGCAAACTATACCAAACTGAGTGGGAAAAGGCACACTTCAGAAGTGAGAGCCACTCTGCAGAATGACCTGGATAGGCTGGAAGTGTGGGCTAACAAGAACCTTATGAAATTCAACAAAGACAAGTGTAAGGTCTTGCACCCGGATAAATGAAATCCAGGAGTGCAGTACAGGCTGGGATCTACTCAGCTGGGGAGAAGCTCTGTGGAAAGGGGCCTGGGGACATGGTGGACCACGTGCTTGGTATGAGTGAACAGTGTGCAGCTGGGGCAAAGAGGGCCAACAGGATTCTGGATTGGAACCACAAGGGCATCACCAGCAGGGATAAAGAAGTCATTATCCCACTCTACTCTGCACCTGTCAGGTCACACCTAGAATACTGTGCTCAGTCTTGGTCCCTACTATACAAAAAAGATGTGGACAGGCTGGAGAGGTTCCAAAGAAAGGCCAAAGAGATGATTAAAGGACTGATTCCAAAGTTCCAAAGACTGGGAAGCCTGCAGTTTGAGGAAAGGCTGAGGGAACTAAACTTGTTCAGCCTTGAGGAAAGAAGTGTTAGGGAAGACATTATCACCATGTTCCACTATTTAAAGGGTAGCTACAAAGAAGGTGGACACTCCCTTTTTTACAAGGAGTCACATGGAAAACACAAAGGATAATGGGCGCAAGTTAATCGTGGGAACATTCCAGTTGGAAAATTTTTCAGGATGCGAACAATCAGCCATTGGCGTAATCTCCCCAGGGAAGTGATGGATTCCCCACTGTTGGATACTTTTAAGATTCTGCTGAACAGAGCGTTGGACCATCTTGTTTAGACCATGCTTTTGTCAAGAAAGGTTGGACCAGATGATCCTTGAGGTCCCTTCCAATCTGGTATTTAATGATTTTCTGATAACCAATCTAGAGCCAGGTGGTACACATTTTACTGTTAGCAGTCTCTTCTCTTAAAGGCATGCTCTCAGGAAGGTATTAATCTTTGTCATGGTTCTATTTAGTATTTGGATTTCTTAACAGTCTCCTTTAATTCTGTCTAATCGAACAAAAAATATGAAACAGATAAAATGAGGTACTTATGATAGTTATGAAAGTAATAGAGATACCTCATTCTTTACAACAACCAAATGAATATGAAATGCTTTGTAGACTGCAACCTTACAATCTGGATATTACACAAGTAAAAATAAATGCACACACCCCTAAAACTAGTAAAACTGGCTGTTGCAGCTACACATAGTTCCTTGTGTTCATTAAAATTCTATCTTTATTGAGCTTATCTTGATTGGCATGCAGATCAAAGTGAAAATGTAATAAATAAAATAACATACATAATGGAATCCATGGAAAGAAGCTATTCAGAAGATAATTCCAGTAGGTAAATTGCAATGAAGTATTAAAAACAACAGTGCAGAAGCATTTGAAACATAACACGTCATACACTGTTGAAGGGCCAGATCCTGAGGCCATTACTCACTTGCGTAGACACACTGACTTCAAAAGGATTGCTCACCATGAGTAAAGACAGTTGGAGTACGACTAAACAAGAGAACATTAGTTTCTTCAGTGCAGCTGAACAACAGTTCTGTGTGAGTGTGATCCTGTTGATGATACACAGCTTGGTCCGTAATGGCAGCTCCAACC
>JANHGB010071662.1:0-22930 GCA_026283785.1 Coracopsis vasa
AACAACAATAAGACAAGAGGAAACAGCCTCAAGCTGTGCCAGGGGATTAGTCTGGATATTAGGGACAATTTCTTCCCCAAAAGGTGGTCAGGCATTGGAACAGACTGCCCAGGGCAGTGGTGGAATCACTGTCCCTGGAAGTGTTCACAAACTGTGTAGACGAAGCCCTTAGTGACATGGTTTAGTGGCAGACCTGGCAGTGCTGGAGCAACGATTGGACTTGGTGATCTTAAAGGCGTTTTTCAACCTGGTTGATTCTGTGATTCTATGAATTATACAACAATCGTTTTTTGGGGTTTTTTTTTGTTTCCCCTATTAAAAGTAGGCAGCATCTTCATTTGTAAATGAATTTTTAAGGATGACATTTGGACATGACACTTCGAAATATCTGGACCAACTCCTACCCAATAATAAAGTCCAGCATCTGATGCTGAAAATGGACTGAAAGTATGTAAAGAACACAACTGGGGTGTACTCCAGCTTCCTTCTACCTCCAGATGCATATATGCAGCTTGCTTTCTAAGCTGATCTGGGCTCAGCATCTCAACACTCCTGCCAAGAATCCTTCAGTGCCCCTCTGCCTGGTAGGTCAGATCTTGTTTCTAGCATCCTGGTGGTGAGGCTGTGGATAGCTAATATCTGTTACCTTGCTAATACCATCAGCTCGATATCTAGAGCAACCATTAGTGCAGTCTCCAGTGCTCCTAGGGGAAATACTGCCTTTTATAAACAGAT
This sequence comes from Coracopsis vasa, assembly GCA_026283785.1. Classification (NCBI taxonomy): domain Eukaryota; kingdom Metazoa; phylum Chordata; class Aves; order Psittaciformes; family Psittacidae; genus Coracopsis; species Coracopsis vasa. Next base: position 736 of record JANHGB010071662.1, read on the forward strand.
GACCTTGTTTGTGTTATGTACCTGCACGCCTCAGCAGCAAAAGCTAACTGCTTCCTTCGTGTAATGATCCATAATTACTTATTTACATGATTAATTATTTCCATCATTGTGACAAACCCAAGGCCTAAAAGAACCCTAGTACATGCTCTGTAATTAACACTCTACCCATCTTGGCTGCTAATGAAACAATGCCTGTAGTTTGGCTTCTTGCAAATCTTGCACATGCTTTAGAGAGTCAGCATTGCTGAGCGTAGGCCGAAAAGTAGCAAGAGCTCAAGGCTATCATCTTCACAAAGGTGGGTTTCAACCAAAAAAAGATGTTAACATGGTCCTCTGTCCAAATGGCTTGGCTTCAAGACAGAATTCAGGTTTGGATTTAAGACATATTTGAGATGGAGCATGAACTGCTTCAGTAGGTGCTGTATACTCAGTTCTCAAAGTAATAGGGGAAAATATCTCTGGCCCATCGTGTCTTTGACCAGCCTTATGTGCTGTGAGGAATAAAGCAAAAGTTTAGTTCTACTAATAAGGATTCCTGCCCTCCAAGTTGAGCATGAAATCTGCATGAGAAGTATGGAAAGGAGTCAAATGGAAAATTCAAGTGCTGGAAGAATTAAGGTTGTCTCCATAATTGTAACTGACAGTGTTGTGTGCTGTGTAAAGATTGTGGCACAGTTCTTAATTGTATGGTCATACGTTTATGCTTCCAGGAACCTCAGCTCTCCCATTGCACAAGAGGGGGTCGACTGTTTCCTTAACCCCCTAGGGTTCTCAGTTGTGAGTTTGGATGAAGATGATTTAGTTGGGTCTGATTCTTCCAAGCACAGAGTCGCCTGTTATTGACTGTCAGTGCTGTAGTTCATGGGTAACCACCGTCAGTGCTGTAGTTCATGGGTAACCACTGTCAGTGCTGTAGTTCATGGGTAACCACTGCCCCTCATTTTCTGCCTGCCCTTTCTGGCCTGAGGAATTAAAACTACTTTTTCCTCGCATTCATGTGGTTCAGAACTGATCCCTGTGTGACCCATCCCTGCGTCCCCCCGCACCCCATGGCTTTGCCTGTAGAAGGTACGGAGGTTCCCGTTGTGCCGCGCTCCCTCCTCCCACCCGGCCACCAATGCCGGGCTCTGGGAAGGTAGCCAAATGCCACTGAGGACACTGGAGCAATAAATCATCCTCCTTCCAACATCTGCAGGCCCCAAAGGCTAGCCCCTTGCGATGATGATCTCGCCTCCCACCCCCTGCTTTTTATCCTGTCCCTCTCTGACAAAACACCTATTGTCACAGCCTGAGTGAAGAAGAGTCCTTTTTCCTTCACAAAGGCCCTCTGAAGCCAAGTTGTGAGCTGCCAGAGAAGATGCCTATGTCTCGGCAGGGAGTCTATATCTCACTCTTTTTCTCTGTAGTTCATACTTTTTCTCTCTCACGGGGGTCACCCAAAGCCTTTCACTGTGGCTTCATATTCACATAAAGACATCAAGAAAAAGAAAAACCACACCAGAAAGAATTATTAGGCATGGCTGTCAAATGCTTTATGGGGGGGGGGAGTGTAGGGGGAAAGAACAGTAACTCTTTATGTGCTGGCATTGTTCTAGGAGCTAATGTACCACTGCCCGGTGCAGTGTGCAGGGAGGCATTACATGCAGTAAGACTCAGAGACATGTTAAACTAAAATATTGTGTTTCAGGAAAAGGGCATTTTGTTTTGGTGTCTGGTTTCTGGGCAGGCTTTTCCAGGTTATTGGAGGCTCTTTCCTGATCCTCCTTTCTGGAAGAACTTTTATTGAAGAAGCCTTTATGGAGTGCTGTTTGCACGGCAGTTGTGAACTGCAGTGATTTTTAGGATCAAATAGATCAAACTAGTGCATTTCTGCATGTGAAGGGAGTTTAAAAATCCAAGCCCTCTATTAATATTTCATCAGTGAATGGGCAAAGGAGCTGAAAAATGGCAGAAAAGAGCCCCTTTGCCCCTCTTCTTAGCAGCAGAGACGTGCTTACACGTTGGGTGTGTTCAGAGGGCAACCGCTGTGCTGATGCATGGGCTCAGAATTATGGAATTGCCCATTTGTGGCAGGTTAATGCCAAAACCCATTCCCGAATCTGCTCCCCATCTCTCCTCAGTGTACTCATGGAGAAGCTGGGAAGTGAAGGCTTCACAAACAAATCTCCTGCCTGAGGTTCATCCAGATGCTATGTAGCTCTGTATGTGTTTAACCCTTGGAAGCTGTGCTCCAGTGCTTTGCTCCCGAGCAGGGGCAGCTGTGCTGGGCACTGCTTTGGGAAGAAGATAGATTAAAAACTTCATTGAATCCTCTGGAAGGCTGAGACTGTAAAGTTAACAGTGGAGTAACCTATTAAAATTTACAGTGCAAGGCATCAAAACAGAGGAGAAGTGCACATGTGTAAAGTTTAAAGCATCCTTATAAAAAGCCGGAAACCTAACACTGCATTCCTACAAATTATTCCCTTAGCAAACATTTTTATTTCCAATTAGTAAAAGAAAAATTGCTAATTTGCTGCAGTTGGACAGGCCTGACGTCTCAATCTGCAAAGTGTCAGTGCTGTGAAAGGAAATGTTTCACACTGTGCTGGAGAGAGAGAGCGGCTCTAAAGAGGGTCAGGGCATTGGGCCCAGAAACCAGATTGACTGGCCATCGTGCTAAATTACTCACACAAGACACACATTGTCTGCGGTGCCAGCTCCAGAGTACTCACTTTCTCATTCTTTCCCTTTTTTAGCTGGTGCTTGGGGAGGAGGTGAGGGGATGGCAGGGACAGCAGGAGGGGGACTGTGCTCAGCTGCAGTGAGTGGTCCCATCCCCTGCTCCTGGCCGAAGGTGGGGGCCACAGGTACCTCTGGTGAGGTGGAATACCCCTCTGATCCGTCTCTGATCCTTTGGGAACCAATGTTATCGATGGTTTGGTAGGTGGGTTAAGGTGGTGCTGGAGATAAAGGCTCAGGCTGCTGCTGAACAGCCCCTCTGTATCTAACAAAACCAAGCAGCAGCAGTTGGTTTGTGATGGTTGTAGTGGTATTCCTGTGTGTGAGAGGAACAGATTTGTATGATGTGTCTTACTATGTGAAGGGTGTAAGCCTTGAGAGCTGCTGGAGGATGCCAGCGATGTGACAAAGGGGTGGGAAAGAGAAAGGAGCAGGAAGAAAACAGGGCAAGGCTGCAGATACAAAAACCCATCAGTATTCGTCAGCACTGTTGTGGTTCTCTGTTTGAAATACCTTGGTTGTATTTATTTCATGGTCTCATTAAGAGCCCTTGAATCCAAACAGTGTTTTGAGTGTATTGCAATAGCTTCACCAGGATATAAACCTGGATTTTGTGGAATTCTACAGTGATCTGAATCATCCCACTCGCTAAAGAGTGATCACTGGACCTTTCTTGAGAGATTCAATAGGGACCAGCTTGGATTTTTATGGCTTCACCTTGTTATTTTCCTGTTACCCAGCTGCATGGGGCAGAGCTGAGGCTAACAGATCGCCACAGCTCATTTTGTGTGGTGCAGGCTGGTGTTTGAATTGAAATCATGATTATAACTTTTTTAATCATGTATTAAAAAAGGAGCACAGATCAAGTTCCCAAATAATCACTGCTTCCTAAACGGCAATCTTCTTATCTCCCTGCGGAAGGGGTTATTACGCTCCTGGTTCCCTGTTGCTGCACCCACCTCACCTCCTGCTCTAGTTCTGTGTTGTGAGGGTGCAGCAGTGCTACACCGAAGGTGTGAAGTGTTGCAAGCTGCAGACGTTGTTGGATTCACCGTGATGGGCAGTGTGGTGCAGTGGTCGGGTGTGCAGCGGGGCAGGCTTTGGACGTTGCAAGAACCCTGTATTTTGCTGAGGTGCTGGTACCTCTTGTGGAGCAGCCTCCATGTGCCAGACGGACGTCTGCGTTTCTCCTTCCTTTCTACAGGGAGTCAGCGTGAGGCAAGCTCTGCTTTACTTGTGCTAAAAACCTTCCCCTGGACCCAGAATTCCAGTCATTTCTCATTTACAGAAGCAGCTTTTAGCTGTGCCTGGAAGGAAGCTGGTGCACCTTGACATAACAGCCTCAGAGCCCCCTCTCCAGCCAGACAGGTTCTGGGTTTCTTTCTGCTGATAATCCCATCAGGACCTTTGTTTTCTGATAAAGCTGGATTCCACTGGAGAAACCCAAACACATTAGAGGCTCCATTACACCCTCTGCCTGCTTCTTAAAACCTGCCCTGTGCTTCCTGTGCGTTAAACAGAGCAGATGCCTGCTCGGTTCCTCTGTGGCACAGGCCAGCCCAGCCGTCACGGTTATTACTGATAGCTGTGTACAGCTGCCACGATAAGACAGTAACATTTCCAATGTGTCCTTATTAAAAAAGCCAGGAAAGGCGCTTGCCTTCAGCCAGACCGCTCTGGGCTAGGAATGTGATGGTTTCTTTTTGTCTGAAGATGCCATTCTAAGAGTCAGTTCCCAGCTTCTTCGTTCACGTGGAGCTCAGCAGGCAGTTGTGTATGAGCTGTTAGAGAGATGGTACTACTGAGCTGATATGAAGAGAGGGAGAGAGAGGAAAAAGCGGTTTATTTTGGGTTCCAGGTTTGAATGTCACAGTGGAAGGCCAAGTGTGTGTTTCCTTTCGGAGCCGGGCCGTTCACAACACTTAGTGCCGGACCAGGGAGCTCCGGCGCTTTGTGCATGAAACCCAGCCCAGATCCAAGAAGTAGTTTCCTCTGAAGGATCACATTCCAGCATCTGGCAGAGGGAGGAAGGGAAAGGAGGGAGTGATTCAAACTTCTGGGACGATTTTGTTGGGGTTGGGAGGAAAGACGTGTGAGCCACAGCCTGTATGGAATGGGTGAGGAACCGCAATTGCCTCCATTTAGGTTTTCATTCTCTTTGCCTTTTCTGGGGCAGAACTTTACCCTGTGCAAGTTGAAGAATAATTTTAAGGCCAGGTTGGACGGGGCTTGGAGCAGCCTGCTCTAGTGGATCATGAACCTCCCATGGCAGGGGGTGGAACTGGATGAGCTTTAAGGTCCCTTCCAACACAAACCAGTCTGGAATTCCATGAAGAAGGGAATTGTATGGGAAATAGCAATAGATACTCAGAGTTCTTCCTTTTTAAAATCATCATCCTGCTGTGCATAGGATTCAGAGGCTGAGCTGTGGTGGGTGAGCTCCTGAGGCTGGCCGGCTAGCCTGTGTGCTGGAGGGAGTGGTGCTTGTGGTTCAGGAGGCTTCCAGGGTGAAGGATTTGGGGTATTCTCAAGTCAAATGCAGTCAGAAGCACCAGGTCCCCATGAGCCTCTTGGCATTTTTTGTGTCTTTGTCAGCCGGTACAAAGAGGGCGCTGCTTGGTACGGGGTGAGCTTCTCCCCATGTATACAGATGTACACCCCATGCCAGGAGTCAGACCCGGCAGCAGTTAGCCTGGACACGGTGTTCCTCCTGCATCCTCATCCACACACTTTTTCCTCAGCTCCATAGGGCTGGAAGCAGTCCAGGCACTTTACATATGCAAACACCTCCACCTCCAAGCTGCTGCTGCATCACAAGGGGCTCATTCTGTCAATCAGGCCGCAGGCATGGAGCACAGCAGCATCCCTCACCACAGAGGGTCACTTTGAACTTGTTTCCCTGCACCTGGGAGCTTGTGGTGTGTGCTGGGGAGGGCGGTCGGAGCCTTCCATCCTATGGAGTTTCCTGCTTGCTTTTTTATCTTCTTTCTTTCCTTTCTTCCAGGCCTTTAGTGTCCTCCTTTAGGCCAGAACAGCACATCCATGTTCTCCACAAATTGCTGCTATAATTACAGCTGTGTGTGGCCACACAGAGATGCTTTGGAAACCAGATGTCACATTTTCTAACCTCTGGTGCAGGGGTAGCGGCTGGCCACATGAACTGTACAGCACATTCATTTATCTTCTTAGGGAAGTAGCTTTGATGTTCCCAAACAGCAAAATGTCCTTTTGAGAGGATTTGTCCTAATTCCCTCTTGCTTGTGGTCCTCCCTGTGCTGTTTTTTCTCTTGTTTGATAATCAGATGTAAGCCTGACCATTGCATTCTGCATTCTCAAGTGCAGCCAGCACTATCACATGGAAGTGCTGCTGGAGTATGGGCCCTGACCTCTTCTGCAGTTGGCTTTGGGTTGGTGGATGCTTGCTGTGGCTCCTCTCTCAAGTTGGCCACGATTCAGTTACTGCTATATTAGTTAATGTTTCAGTCAGTTATATTCCCAATACATGCAGAATCTACAGGGCCCTTCAGGCTTTGCCAGTAGGGAGGTAAAACACAGCGAAAGTGAACCAATGAATTCTGACCTATGCTGTGGAGGGGTTTTGTTTTCCTTTCTTCCTCCTTTTCCGCAGACAGCTCTGTTCCAGTGGAGGGGACAGTTACACTATGGAGAGATAAGGCAGGCTTCAAAGTCTGAATAGATGTGTGTATAGTTCTGAGCTTACTGGGGTCAAAGGTGCTTGCATCTGAGGAGGAATCACAGCCTTATTGTTGAGATTAGGTATAAGGAGCTTGAAACTCAATTTCTAAATGCCAGAGGCTGAGATTTGGGCTCGTCGCCTCAGTTCTTGTCTCAGTCTTGTCTGTAAAACTGGGACAGTAAATCCTGCTTTTCTGTTCTCACTGTTCTTCCATTGCCTTTCCTTATTTCACAGGGTCCTTCGGGCAGGCTCATCTTCTTGTTTTGTGTATCAGTGACACAGTTGGGCTTCAGCCTGAAGTCCTTGTGCCCCTGATAATAAACAATGGGAAAACTCAGTCAGACATAGCGTTGTACCAGGAGGTTCAGTCACACGGAGCTTGGTGCATCCCCGTTACCTGGAAATATCAAATGTGGGGAATCACAAAGGAAAACTTGTCCCTGTCTCCACTTTAAAGTCCATAGCTTATTGGCACTGGACATTTTCTCCATGAAGGTGGTGGGGTTTGTAACTGAGGTTCTCTTAAGTCTACCTGCTCGAAGATAAGTACAAACCTGTGCAGCCACATCAGGGATTTCTTCAGGTAAATTATCAGATCAAGGTCAACGTGTGTCCCCTCACCCTGCCGCAGCCAACAGAAGCGCTGTTTGTGAAGCAGCTGCTGGTTATCATTGGTGAGGAAATGTCTTTGATTTTTATAGCTCCTGTTATCTGAAACTAATAAAAACACAAGTGACAAGCCGAAGGTCGTCTCACCTCCCTGCTGAGGTGGGTAGCACTCAGCAAAGCTCAAGCTTACACACTCTTTGTCTAATAGACATTGGAAAGAGAAGTTTGTGAATGAGGGATGTAACTCAGGGATGGATCCATCCTTCCATTAACACTTAAACTAAAGTTTTCTGTTTTCACATGTTGCCCCAGAAGAGAGCAGAAATAGCGTATCTCAGTCTCAGTCAGGTACCGTTTCAGTTAACCAAGCACTGGGGTGGTTGTGAGCCACTTTTGAAACCCCAGATCTAATAGAAAATCTATTGAAACACTCAACCGCTCACCTTCCAGGGAAGCTGTTGTGCCAAGTGCAACGTAAAGAGACAGCAATAAATCACCACGCTATGCACCTCAAATAGATAATCAATTTAATTGAAAGCATCAATAATCATAGTTTGACATTTATTACCCTGTGGTTGTTTTATCTTTTAGGCTAGGGGACAGCAGGGCAGTGATGAATGCCAGGCCTGCCATGGAACACAATTACGTGGTGCAAGCAGAAGGATTTTATATTCTGCAGTCAAATTCATAATTGAAGCAGATTGCAGGAAATCTGTGAGAAATAAATGCCTATAACTGGAATGCCTATAACTTGAATTCCAGTGTTGAGATAATGTTGCAAATGCTGCCCTGTATATACAGGCAGGCTGAGAAAATTGGGGCTGTTTAACCATAGAGAAAGAGGAGCTGCATGGAGACCTCAGAGCAGCTTCCAGTGTCTGTAGGGGGATTCAGCAATGGTGGAGAGAGACCTTCATCATGCTTTGTCAATCCCTGAACTGTAGCTGGCTTACGAACCAGATCAAAGTGAAGCTACAGACACTCAGGATGGCATTCCCTCCACAACAGCACTGGAGCTATTCCCAGCCTTATGCCCTTGAATGCTCCAAACACAAATTCCTACCTGTGGAAGGAATCAGCAGCCCGAGTTAAAAATGAACTTACTTCCTTTTGGACTCCCTGAATTCCTGTCTCAAGAAACTGGATTGGAATTGCCACCCACTCTCTGTCTGGCTGATTAAATACAATATTGACCTTTTCCAAACACAATATTATCATTCCAAGCATAATATTATCCAGTTCTGTCCCAGATTGTTTCTCCAGCTCTTAAAAGGGAACTCACCTGGCACCCCCTATCAACTCAGATAAACCAGCACTATATGCTTTTTAAATAAGGAACTCTGTGCCCATGTCTGATGCTGGTCTGCAGAATAATCCTGTATTCACTTTGCTTTATAGAGAATACAATTTACTTGATGGTACTTCTGAATAGAGGACGATAAAGTGCCCTTTTCTGTCCCTCTGTTGTTTCCTTCCCCTGCACAGGATGTTACTACAGGGAATTCCTCTCTAAGTTAAGTTACCAACTCAAAGTAAGGACTTACCCTCTATTTGAGCAGCGGTGCACCTTGAGGACAAGTGAAAAGAGGGGCACATACAGTAGCAGAAAGTGTTCTTGTTGGCACAGATCATCCCATGAAAGAAACACACTAGAACAGGAGATTCCCCTCCCGTTGGAGCCCATGGAAGGCTCTTCAGAGCTTCACTTTATCAAAGACTTATTCTGGTAAATGAAATGAGTGCTGGGGGGTGTACTCTTCCCTCGAGCTCTGGGGCAGGCCCCCATGGTGGCTCTGCTTCTCACCAGCTTCTTTCCCTTCAGAAAATATCATCCCTGCAAAGGAGCCCGCAATATCCGCATCTTCCCTGAAATAAATAGGACTCTAACATCTCGGCATCAGCCCGATGTTTCTCTTCTAGTTCTTCTCAGGCTTTAATGGCCCATTTTTCTTACTGCATCACACTGACTGGCTATGACCTTGTCATGTTAAAGTGACAGCTAGGTTATCCTGCTGATGGGTATCAAACTGACATATCCCATCCTGTCTGTCGGAGTGCCAGGCAGGGATGCATTCCCAGACAGCCTGCACTCCCCCTGGACGGTACCGGCTATTAGGAAGGCTGCTGTTTTCATTCCCTCCTTTCACAGTGTGAGCAGCAAAGCTGAGCTGCTCAATGAGACAGTGCATTTCCCTCTTCAGACCTTTGAAATGGGTGGGAACATTGCACATTGGCTTTATTTTCCTTCAAGTGTGATTAATGATCAAAAATGTACATGTCACAGCTTAGCTATTTAGCTTTGGTGCACTACTGTGGGTACACTGAAGGCCATTATTTTGATGGAGCTGAGGATAAGCTCTACATACAACTGCAGTTTATGAGCTGGGGTTTTGGCAAGTTCTCTACACACTGAAGTGCAAGTTGGCTTCTCTGTTGTGCTTGTGATTTGACATGCTTGCATGTGGGGAAGTAGAACACTCAGCTGAGCAAAGTTGTGTGTTGCTTGGGCAAGGAAAAGCCTTGGCTTTTGAAGCAAGACAGGCAAGAAGGCTGTGAAAAAGTGTATTTGTCATACACTCCTTAAACAGGGTAAACCCGTTCATAACTCTTATCAGTGTCTTTTGAGGCTGTGAGGAAGAGAATGAAATGAGGTCATTTTTCTCTGTTCTTTCTCAAATTGGGAACTGTGTAATTAGGTTTAAATAAGATGGAGGCAGTGTGCTCCAGATGGGTGATGGGAGAAGCCCAAGCAGTCTGGGGGCCTGCAGAAGAGAATCTTTTACCTTCTGACATCCAATCCCTGTCCTGTTTGGCAGGTGTACACATGGAGAAAGTGAAGTGCTGGGGCTCTTCCTATATAAAAAGTGCTGCTTCCTATAATATTGGTGCCAATCAGCTTCAGCGTCAATGGCAAGACTGTGATAAAGGGGATTTTGTGAGGAAAGAAAGGAATAGCGTTGATGTTGCTGTGGTTTGAAGGTATTTAACCTCTGCTGCTGTGCGGAGAAGGGCAGGGAGCTTCTGAAAGGCTTGCTGGAAAGGAATCCCAGAGATACCAAGGATGGGGCAAACCAGTCAATAGCTGTGTGTGAAGCTCACCCAAAGGGAGGCACAAGTGACTGGTGTCCCAGTAATGAGTTATTCCAGGGGCTGGATTTGTTAAATCTGTTTCAATGCACTTCTTCCCTCTGAGGGTATTTTCTAAGATACCCTCGCCGCAACAGGTTTGATGAGATACTAAGATTTGAGTGCATTGCCTTGTGTAGATGCCATTGTGTGTCCTGGATACAAAGACTGCAATTTAATATGAAGTACGAGCTCTTCAGCCGGAGCCCAGAGGTCACCATACGTCAGATGAAGCACATGTCAGCGCTGCTATTACGAGGTGATGGATGATCACTCTTTATTTACTTATGATTATTACTGATCATCTTAACAAACAGGTTATCAATAGGTGAAGTACAGAGGAAGTTCATTTATATTATTCTGTCAATATCAAGGTCATTTTTATAACTAAAAAGGGTTGAGACCAAAAGATGGATGGATGGATCATATGGAGCTGAAGGTAGCCACCCAATCCATTTACATGGCTGCGAACAGCAGAGCTTTATCTGTTAACCAAAACATTGCACTTCACTCTTCAAGATGATTTTTTGCTCAGATAAGAAATAGCTCTTGCTACATGAAGTGATTGTGTGTTCTGTGGCAGGCACAATCTAGGGTTGATGACCCCAAGCTTCCGTTCTCCTACTGTTTTCTCCGTGGTTGGAGTGAAGGTGTAACTGGTTTGCAGCTCAGAAGCACGTTGTGTCAGGGCAGGTCATGTTTTATTCAGCATAGAAGTCTGCGAGGAGCGTTCCGAGGTTTGAAGATGAACAGAGAGGGTAAATACAGGTAGAATTCAATGCTAGGAACTTGTGTTTTAATCCTTAGACTGCGCAGCGTGAGGCACAGAGAGAGGTGCCCTTTCCATCTTCTCAAAATACAGCTTTATGATGAAATTTCCCTGTAGGAAAAAGGAACCTCAATATTTGTAAGAGTGGGGTTTTTCTGAAGAAAATGATGTCCTATTGGCCATTTCTGGGAGGTGTGAAGTGAGCAAAATACTGGGCAAAAAACTTATTAATTGGGACTTACTCTTCTGTCAGGAATCCCTGTGTGCTGCAAAAGGGGTGCAGTGGGTGAGCTCATACTGTGTAAATGTCTCTGCTCCAGGGTGCTTAAAGAGCTCATTTGCTGTAGTTGGTAAAACCTCTTTGCTTCCAGCAGTCACAGCAAATAGAGGGTTGCTAAAGGTGACGTTGGATTGCTCAAATGGAGAGAAAGAATGGGGAGAGGTAGATGTGGCACCACGTGAAAGGGAAAAGCATCTCCAGCCTGGATCCCAGGGGCACGGGGACTGAATGGAATAAGTTTTCTTTTAGCAAACCTGCCAAACTCTCAAGTGCGTTTCTCGAGCTCATTAACGCTGGACTTGAAGAACCCGATAAGAATGCAATATAAAATCAAAGAGCCCCTAAAGACTCTGAGATTATATTTAATACTCTCCTATCACCAGTCCCTGAGTGCTTGGCAAGAGAAACGGTGACATTTACTAATCAGTAGCCTCTCTTATTTGTCTTGGCTGGAAGTCTCAAGTCCTCAGCTTATTGAAGTTACTACAAATGCTCTCCATTAGATTCTATAGAACTTCCTGGTATTTGCAGCTGAACTCGATGGCAGTGTCATGGAGGAGTTATGTCTTTAAGAGGTGATACAGAATTTGCCATGCCATGTATGTAAATGGGGTGTGTGTTTTACTCTCAATGCTTGACATTAATTTTCCTTCTTAGCATTAACGACCTCCAGCATTTTCCTGCTCCTTTCTGGATGCACAAGTTTGTTTCATGTGATGATCAGGAGCTATTTCTTACTACGAGGTGGCTTTGGATGTTCCTTTCTTTGAGCACCCTTTGGAATAACCTCTAATGGTTCAGCTGATGTAAACTCCATTTTGTTCTCCCGAAAGCTGGCAAACAGGAAAAATTCCTGTAAAGCCGCAGTGGACACAAGGCAGGAGCAAGTGCAGAGGTGCTGCCCATGGCAGGTCACCACTGATTCCCTCCTGATTTTGATCACTTTTCCTGCAGCACTGGGCCACCCTTTTGTTCAGACTTTCAACTGAGAAATAAATGGTTATAAAATGGTCTGTGGAGTGCATACCATGGCTTTGCAGGCTGTTACTGGTCTGCAAACCACAGTTTGGCTGCTCTGCAGTGTTCCCAATTGTACTGGGGTTGCCCTTAGCAGTGAATGGTTGGTTTATTCTTTATACTCTTTTCAGCCCTTGGCTTGTTTCTTGCCAGTCAGAGTTGTGCTGTTCATCCTCCTTCACTCACTAGCCAGGAGAGGAAATTCTTCCTCCTAGACAAGAGCTTTCCTCTTAATTCCAGGCACATTCGTTTCAAATTCCCAAGGCAGGATATTGAAAATTTCCTCAAGTTAACAGGGCTTCACAAATTCACTTCCTATAGAAAATGTGAAAGTTTGGTAAATTGGTGGCCAGAAAATGCTATAAAATCGCTGGATTTTATAAATTTCAGCCAATGGGGAAAATTCCCAAGTGCTGAAATGGGTTTCTGTGGGTTCCTTCTCCCTCTGGCTTTACTATGAAAGAGCATCACCTCTGTGACTTTGCTGTTGGAGGGTTCTTAGCTGTTCCATTATGATATGATATGTGATATATGATATCCCATATATACCCAGACAGTGATTTAAACATTGACATGCTTCAAGTCTTACTCACTTCAGCATTGATGTATTAAGGTCTTACTAAAGGAACAGATGACAATGCAGAACATGTTACTGGAAAGTGCTGTTATCTGCTTCTATGGAATTATGGGGCATCCTCTTCTGTTTCCAACTCGGAGCAGCCATGGAGTTCCTTCTTAAAAATCAAGATTCACAGGGATGCAGCAGGGGCAGGTTCTAGTCTGTCATCTTCTGCGCTGTCAGAGCCTGCTGAAGGCATCGACCGTGCCGGTTTCAGTTGGGGTTTTGTGGGTTTTTTCCTTTAAGTGACAGTTTATCTGAGCTCAGGGAATGAATGGATAACGTTACTATTTACATAAGCTCATTGTGATCTGTCTGGGTAATGTAATCAAATTAGGGTTAACTGCAGCTGGAGAATGCCAGCTTGTAAACTGTTTTTCAAAACGAATCACATGGTGTTACTTGACATGTTTAGAATACATTCAGGAGGCTTTGCACAAATTATAGCACGTCCCGGGCTGATGGAACCAGGCAGGATTCTGTTGCCACCAGTTCGCTGAGCCCAGGAAATGGGATGCAGGGAAACTGATCAGCAGGCGGAGGAGGTGCACCCCGGAGCAGACCCTGCACCCCGCGCTTCCTGGCGGCTGCTGCTGACATGGTGTCTGTCTTTTGGCTAAAACTCAACGTATCAGTTGATAGAAAAAGCATCTGGTGTAAATTTGGGGAACGTTTAAGCACATGTGTGTGAACTGCCAGAGCGCAGCCCGCTCCACACACCAGGCCTCTATTTAGTCTTAGGGCATTTTGCGTAAGACAAAGTCCAGCCTGAGCTGAAATTACCCCGTGAGTAGCTTTTCAAAGCATCTTTTGTTATTCTTAGTAATAAACATCGCATCTGGTACTTACTTTCCCTCTTTCTCTCTTTTCCATTGAGTCAGGAGGTGCTTCTTGCATCAGCAGCACTGCAGTGTCCAGTTCTCTTTTCGCTGTGGGGAGTGATCTCAGGTCTGTCTCTGAGGGCATCAGGCCACAGGCCATGTCCAAGCTAACTTAGTCCCATACTGTTGAATTCTGGACATCATCCTTTTTCCGTTTTAGACTCCAGGATTTTAAACTGTAAAGGAAGGATGGGAAGTGCTGTTTAAAGTTGCTCCTGGTCTCCCACTACTGGTAAAATACCTTTTCCCACACAAACTGTTCTGATAGTTTGCATGGGGAGATGGTTCCATCAAATCTGAAATACATCCTGGCTCTGGGGTTTGTTTCCCCACAAGTTCCATAGAAACTGAACAGATATTTCACCTTGTCAAAACTCAGCCAGTTTGCAATGCTCTTCCTCACCAGGTGCAGAACCAGCCCCTGATGCTTTCCCATGGAAGTAGCAGGTTTGAATGTGATGAAATATTTCTTACAGAAATTCTGTTCCCTAAGAATTATGAAATTTGGGATTTGCTCCGAATTGAAATGGGGGAAAAATCCTGTTTGAGCAGCAGAACTTGCCCCTTGCACGCAGATCTGTCCAAACCAACACAAGGAAGCTTGTGTTGGCATTTAGATTCAGACTCAGGAAGTCCTGACTCTTAAGCCTGTTTATATAGGACTCTACCACAGCCCCATTTGCACTTCATTTTAGGTTTTTTTTTTCCCCCCTCTACATTTATGGCCATGTTGAGCGGGTGGATTACGCACTCTGAACGCACATGCTTAACCAATTGTCCTGAATGGTGTTTTGCATCTGATAATTACAGTTAAGTGTCTTCACTTGAAGCAGCAGTCTTCCACGAAGGCTTTCAAGTCATTTAGCCCAGGTGTATTGATATTACAGCTCGGAGAGTTTCATAGCCTAATTGTAAAGGTTTTGGGGTTGAATGTGTCCGGATCCCCAAGTGCTCTGGGCTTGGGAACGGTCAGTGATTCCACAGCAACCTGGAGACGGGTGCTCCTGATGCTTCCAGTAGCTCAGGGTGAGATTTCAGCAGGTGGATGTGCGCACAGTGTGGGAACACACAGGTTCTAACTGCTCTGGTGTTCGCCTCTTGGTCCTGTTTGCTTTTGGCTACTTTCTGAACCGCAGTTTCAGTATCTATTAGAGCGGTTGTAAAATAGGGGCTGGTTCAGGATCCTTGCTGTGTAGAACATGACCCGTTGTTATTGCAGCTGAGCTGGGAGATGGTTGCCAGCAGTTTGGAAATCTGTGAATTGGTCCATGTCACCTGGGCATGGTCAAAGGGCTCCAAGAGCTTGGTGCCAAACCCTCAGCTGCGGAAACACAGCGGAGCTTCTTTGGGCCTTCATTTATTACTGTGATTATTTTAAGTAAGGATGTACTCCTTTGCAGTGTGTATCCATTCTCATCATATCTTGGGTTTTCTGTCATTGTGATTTCTGTTCCTTGGAGCTTGTTTCTGCTATTTGGTAGCCAAAATACATTGCTTGGGTCTGGAAGTCCTGAGTACCTTGAGCCCATCCTAGTGCTTGAGTGGGTGTTACACCTGAGACACCTGAGATCCCTGTTGAGGGCAGTGAAGCTACTTGATATGAGTCAGGCTGTTTGATCAGGTCCTTGTTGAGTACATTTATCCTGATGGGGCTATGGAGTGTGATAGGAAGTGGAGGTACGTGACCCCCTGAATGCCCACTGACCTCGATCTAACCTGAGGTACAGCACGGCAGCGGTTTCATGACTTGTGTCACCGCTCCTCTGCTGGAGGAGGCACTCAAGGGCTTCCTGCCCAGCACTGAGGTACCGAAGCATCCCATGGTCAGTCCCTGCCACTGGGACACGCTGCTGGTGTGGTGCTGGCAGCTGGATTTGGTCCCCACCCTGCTCTGGGGGATGCGCTTTTGGAGAGCCCACAGGCCTCCATCCTCTGAGTGCCCAGAGCCCACATCACCTGCCACTGGGGAAAGAAACGCATCTTCCCATCGGCTGAATCCAAAGAAATCACTTATAGGAGTTACAGAAAACATGAAAACTTGTGGGAGAAAATGATGGTAGTTCTGGTATAATCCTTTCATCTGACTCCCAAAACATCCGTGTTGCTCTGTTGCAGTTGGGAGGTTTGACCTATAAAAACAAGCAAGCAAACAATGTATTCTCTTACAACAGTTGCAGTTCAACTGAATTTGGTTCTGTTTTGTTTTTTCTCAGCAAATGCTGACTGATCCCGAGGTGACCTCCCAAGAGGGCAACATAAAAAAGGTAGGACATGGATCAATCTTATCCAAACTGTTTTACTGCCTGGCTTTGAGGTGCAGCTCGGCACTTCATTTTCTCCTCCTGCTGCTGAACAGAGGTGTGTGTCGTGACAGCGTCGTGAAGGGTTTCCAGTATTTGCTGCTGCTTTTCTGGATGAAGTGGTGTGCTGCTGTTGGCCTCTTTTCCTGTCTTCTTGTGATTCCAGTCCTTATGAAAAAGAAAAAGGAGTTTAAAGTGCTCCTTGATTCAGCTACAACATAAACAGCTCCGAGTCCAAAGTGAAAAACCTCATTTACCTCTTTTCCAGTAAAAGAAAATGTTGGTCCTTTGTTAAAAGTGCTAAATTTTTAGAGGTCGCCTCACCATGTAAATGTGGCTTATGTGGAGTCCAAGGGAAAAGGAATAGATATATAAAAGGATAAAGTTTAACTCATGTGATGTATTACCAGTGCTTTTCATCACATTGTGACGCTTAAACTGTAATACTGACCAGAGAAAAATGTGTTCCAAATACAGCCCAGCTGTCTAAATCTCTTCCTAGTGGCTGTGGGGCAGCCTCCACACTGCATACTTCAGTAGCCAGCTTGCTATTTTGGTTGAGGTTATTCTCAGTAACACTAAAATCACATTATTTCCGTGGCTGTCTTTTGGTTAACAGCTTTACTGAAGTAAAGTGTTACAAGTCGTATTTGGTTATGGGCTCTCTGGATGTCTGTGTCTGTGTTGAGATGAGGAGGTGGCTGTCCTTTGCATCTGCAGTTGTCTCATAGCGGGTATTCACAGCGCCCTCATAAAATGGGAGCATTTGAAAGTGGAAAGTATTTTAAAGTGGGACTTGCAGCAACTGCCATTTTAATTCAGCCATTGAGGTGAGCGTCAGTGCTGCTGCTTAACTGAAAGCTAAAAGGAAACACTTGTTTCCCTCTGCCAAACAAAGTGAAATGTAATGCTTGTAATACAGGCTCCAAAGGTAGTTTGGGAAAAGACATTCAGACACATGTCCGGTGGGGAGCGACTGTTCTACCGCGTGGAAACCCCCAGCTTTGCTTTGGAAAGCCAGGCTCCCAACATGAAACATCCTTTGACCATCCCATGACCTTGCGAGGGACCTGTCGCAACACTGCTGAACTTTTTACCTTGTTCATCTCCATAACTCATGGGGTGTTGGTCTCTGCCTCTGTGGGATCCTTTTGTCTGGACAGGCACAGTGACAAGGTGGCAGGTTCGTGTTATCACAGCGCGCTTGTCGGGCGGGTGGGGGGAATTCTGCCCTGCTCAGCCGGCTCTTTCTCGGTCTTTAATTACAACATCACAAATAAACTCTGTGTCCCTACCTCGCAGAATCTACAGGACCCTAAAGAGAGCAGGCTGTCTATGAGACAGGGGTAGAAGGAAGCGTTAGACGGGCAGCTTTACGTGTGCAGTACGTGGGTTTGCATTTAAATCTCATTTTATTTCAGATGAGAATGTTGCAGAAACTACAGGTCTTTGGAAGGTGCTGTGTCCTGAAATCCCCCCCTGTACAGCAGGTATAGAACTGGACAATTATGATAGTTGACAAGGGGGGGAAGGACTGGCCTTCCACTTCTGTCTTTGAAATGCATTGTAGAGAAGCACTAGTGGGAGTTTATGAGGTGATAAATTTATTGAAGGATGGGCAGTAGGTTTTACAGCTCGGGTAAGAAAGGTCAAAGCAGTAAGGTAAAGAGTTCAAGTCTAAACTTTATGGCTTGTGACAAGACTGCTGTAGACAGCTTTTCAGTCAGAAGAAAATGAAAAACAAGGAATGAAGAATCATTCCTTGCAGGTTTTGTACTATCTGGAATTGTTTGTAAGAGGTACCCGGGCATTCTGCTCTGGTGGCACAAAGCCCTCCTGGGGGAAGAGCTCCTTTTCCAGCCTCTCTAAATCCCTCAGTTGTCATATCCCTGAAGACACAATGGTTGAGATTTGACTTCAGTTTTTTCCTGTTCCTTCAGAGATAAGTTGGTGCTGAGAAGGTGGCTGAAGACAAATGTAACTGTAGTGGGTGGGCTGATTTAAACCAGGGGAGGAAGATGTTGGAACCAAACAGAGGGACTGTAATGGTCAGTGGCTCCTTGGCTGCTGCATCAGGGGTTCAGAACTGGGCAGTAACAAGAACTAGAAAGAGAAAAAAATCCCTGGAATAGAGAGAAAATCTGTAATAAAAAGCAAATGGAACGAGGCTGGGGGTAAGTGTGATGGTGTGAGAGGCACAGGGTGGTGCTCAGGAAGCATCTCTGCTTAAAACCTGCCCCAGTGTTTGTTCTGCTCTTCATCTGCCAGGCAAAAAAATGCTCTTAAATAACTGTTCATACCCTGAAAGGCAGTGACAAGTCTGAAGATGCATCAGGGCAGACAGACACTGTTATACTGTACACTGAAACAGGCCCTCTTTTGGCTCAAAGCAAAGCAAGAAGTATTATCCCACTGTGCCCAGTATTTTTGAGTTTGTATTACTGTTATTTCTGCTGGGACCACTAACACCAGGGAGCTGATTTATTTGTTAGTGGCTGTCTCACAAGAACTCAGATTTCCAGCAATGTTATTAAAGAACCTGTACCCAGGGTCATTTTTTGTATGTGGAAATGCCACAGACTAAAACATGGTGTGCCCTGAGTAAGTTTTCCTTTTATCTGCTGTGCTTGCTGATACTCAGTTTAACTTGCACAAGTATACATCAGCTCCTCATCCTGCTTGTTTAATTTGAACGAATCAATTGTGGAAGTTGTGCTAAAATGAGAGATTCCCTCTTTTTAGTGACCTGAATGTGTGCATTCAGAGATGTGCGCAGATTTGTAAGTTATACCTACGGGTATATTGCCCGTGCTCCCAAATGTCTCTTTTTTCCAGGCCATCTTCCTGCAGCCTGTTTATTTTGCTTAGAGAGCAGCTCACGTGCTCCCTTGCTCTGCGTTTTCTACGCTTCTCCACTGTGTTTAATACCAAGGGCTTGTTACCATTATCTTCATTGTCATTTTGATTTAACTTTGAGAGGGAGATGAAAGATACAGACTTCCTCCGGCAGGAAGCAAGGCCAGTGTCCATTACAAGACACCTTTTTTCCCAGGGAGCAGTGCTGGGTGTATTTATCTCTCCTCTAAAAGTCACTTTGGCCGACGGTTCGAGAATCACGTTGAAGGAGGCTCTGTGCAGAGCTCCTGGCTGTGGTGACAAGAGACCTCAGGGACTTCTCTTCAGTGGACTCTCTATTTAGTTTCTGTTTACTTAGAGGGAATAGCCTGAGGGGCTACTGGAGAGAAAACATCTGTGGGAGATAATCTATAGAGTTATCTATCTATCACTCTTGTCGACCCTGTCTCCCTTGAGAGCAAGCTGAGAGACTTGTAATAAAAAGGCATCTCTGAAGAGGCTTTAGGGACAAATAAAGAGACATGTTAAGGGCCAGCTGAAAAAGGATAGAAGACATTATTAAAGCTCAATAGCCGTCTTATCAAAATCCAATAGGATAGGCATTTGGCAAAAGGCTGTAAATTTATTCTTTGACTTTCTCGAGAGCTTGAATTTATCCATTAACAAGAACGAAGCGCGCAGGGAGCGGGAGATGCTATCAGCTTCAAAAGAGTGGGATTCAATCTGGCATTATACAAACCACCACAACAAAAACTGAAGGCAGAACCCATTTTTCCCCCCGCTTTGGCCGAGTTCATACTCATGCTGCAAAATACCAGAAGCTGGTAACATAATGCTGGTGTCACTGAGCGGAGGTAATTTGGGCAGCAGTGATTTATTCTGGACTCCCAAATCACACAGATTGGTTTTAAAAACAAAGTTACTGTTAGAAAACTGAGGGAGATCAGAAATCCTGACCTCTTAGAGAGCACCAAGTCGTAAACAGAAACCTGGGTGGATGGAAAGCTTTTGCTCCTAAAACAAAAGCAGAAACCAACTGATGTTTTGCCACTGCAGATGCAAAGCAGGATGGGGCCATAAATCTCTCCAGGTTTATTATTATATACAAAATGCTACAGGTCACAGGAACCATCTGATACTTCAGGAACACATTGTTCCCACAAGATGATTGATTGATAATTATGATAATTTGCAAAATGATTATTTGGGTATTATAACCATAGTTTGTCCCTCTGGATTGCTGTGAAGACATTTTCTATATCATGGGCCGTCAGAAATGGCCTCTGGCAACAAGGGATATGGAGAGGTCTGGTCGGTCTGTCCCAGCGGGATCTGTAGGACTGATGAATGATGACCCAGAGGAGTAAGAAATCAGACTTCAATAAGCAGTCAGGAAGGTAGTTAGAGAAGAGCAAGGGAACTGTTAACTGTCTTTTGTGGAGCAATTACTAGCCAGGCCATACACCCCCAGGCCTGAGCACAGCCTGTCATAACATTATACATGCAGAGATTTCAGCTGGAGCCTGCAAAGTTCCTGGGTTAGCAGCACTTACACACAGTGCATTTGCATTTGGGAGCTACTAGGAATATATTTATTATCTATGTCTAACTGTTAGTCAAGATTTCAAACTCCAGCTTTCAGTGAGGTTTCTTCATCTTTCAGTTGCGTAGGTTGAAGAAGGAAACCCCCAGTTGTAGTGGGCTTAAAACAGATTTCATGCTGAGAATTTACACTATTAACCAGACTGATCTTTTTAATATCACCTGCTTTTGTGTGCTGAGATTGTGCTTAAGAAAGGAGAATGTGGTGTTAAAACACATTGAGAGCTTGAGGATGGCGCCCAGACCCAGAGGGTAACGGTGCTCTCCAAACCCCTGTGAGGTCCTGTAACCATACCCAGACAGCACAGTTGAAGTCCAGTTGCAGCACGATCACTGCCTTACAGTTACTGTTTCAGAAAGAGCTTTAATTTGCCTGGTTCATAGGTTGTATCTTTCCAAACTAAAGGTATGTTGAGTTGCCACAAACAGAGGCAGCTTTGAGTTGATTTTTATAATCTTTTCTTGAATAGGCTTGCGTCATTCCAATAAGCCCTGGACAAAAGAGTGGACAGTTGTCTGAGAGTCTTTTTTATAACATTTCTCTCTTTCTATTGTTAGAGAGCTGCTAATAAAAGAACCAGGAGTCCATTAATTCAGTGAATGAACATATAGTAAAGTCAGTTCCCTCTTGAGAACAATAATGTTGCGGTCAGCTTAGGTTGCCATGGAAACTAAGTACTTCTAAGAAGTTTGCATCCTTGATTTTGCTGAAATGAAGCATGTAAAGTAAAAGAAAGGTGTAAGCTGGCACAGAGGCGCCAGCGGAGAGCGATGGTGAAGCCATCCTGCAGGAACAGCGCTGTACGTTTCATCTCTGTGATGCGGATGTTTGGGCTTGATCGTATTGTGTGTGTGTGTGTATGATAAATGAGTCCATAAAGAGGTCCCGGGAGGGTTGAACCCAGAAATCAGGGCAAGTTAAGAAGAGCAGCAGTGGTTAAGTTTGCTCTCTCCATGTCTCCAGTATATTCAAGTCAAGTACAGCCGATGTGATGTTAACAGTGTGCATCAGCATGGGCCTCTTGTTTCAGGAGGACAGAGGGTGAGGGTGGTTAATGGTGATTTACCATGTTCTCTCTTTGCAAGTTAATGTAAATATGGGTACGGTGTAAGTGCCTCATACGACTTTAATTAAGACCTTTGTGTAAAGTAAGTTGGTTCCTTTCCTCCCTTCCACTCTAGGCAAGTTCATACTAAATCACTACAGTGTGAACCGAATGCAAGGACATTGATTTGTTCTTTTAGCCCTAATTCATAGCCTGCAGTCTTACTTTCTTGAATAAGTGATTGCTGCAGCTCAGAGGGAAGTGTCTGAATGTGCTGCTGAGCTATTTATACCCATTGCTCCAAATGACATGCATCTCTGTTGAACAGTATCTCTTAAGATAAAAGTGTCCGCTTAACTTGAGGCAGCGAGTTACAAGAGGTCACCTTGTCTTGTAATGCATCTCAAGCATAAACACGCAGGTTGTGTGGAGCCTCAAGCTATTACAGAACCAGTGATGCTTTGTGGGATGTGAGAGGCAGGAGGCTGTTCCCTTGACAAAACTGACCCACTCGCTTTGGTGATCTGCTGTGTCTCAGCAGGACGTATGAGTAGCAGAGTCTTAGAACCATAGAATCCCAGACTGGTTTGGGTTCAAGGGACCTTAAACTCATCCAGTTCCAACCCCTGCCATGGGCAGGGACACCTTCCACTAGAGCAGCTTGCTCCAAGC
>JANHGB010071662.1:23030-43516 GCA_026283785.1 Coracopsis vasa
CCAACTCCTGCCATGGGCAGGGACACCTTCCACTAGAGCAGCTTGCTCCAAGCCCCTGTGTCCAACCTGGCCTTGAACATTTAAGTCAAGTCCAAACTGCTGTCCTCTTTAACCCCTGTGCACAACTGGCAGTTGGCTTGAGAGGGGAAAAGCCAAACCCACTCCACTACTAATTTATAGGAAGTGTCAGGGTTGTATCTTGGCATCAGGGCAACCTCGTGTCATTGGGGCAGAACCAGTAACTCATTAGCTCCCTGGCCAGGTGATTAATTCCATGCCTGTTTTGGGAAGTGGTTCGGAGTACCTGGTGCTCTGCTGATGGGTATTCACAGCAGAGCCTGGTCGGCTGCAGTGGCATGGCTGGGAGGGCCCAGCCCGTCTGCAGAGCAAAGCAAATAAAGGAGACTTGTTCAGACATCTTGGCTGAGTGATGAGTTATGTGAATGATATGTGTAAAGTTAAGATTTATAAACTTTTATATAGCTAAGAGCTTCCTAAAGAGCGCGAAACCCACAAGTGCTGGGGGTGAGCAATGTACTTTGCATTCACAAGCACATATTAACAGCTTTAACGCTTTTCTCACAATCCATCTTCTCTTTCTGTGTATAAGAAAGTTAATTTCAGCGATTCCTTGTTGAAGCCCACATGTGAGATCGTACGTGAAATGAAAACCACTCTGCATGCGTGTCTGCTCCCTGGAATCAAGATACGCTGTTAATTGTTTGCATACCTTTGAGCACACACTCGTTTTGCTGCTCACAAGGGGAGCTGCGCACTGAAAGGCCGGCATTTACGTGCTGCCTGTAAGACGATTACTGGTGACAGAATATTCGGGATGATTAGGAGGTATTACAGCCTCTCCTCAGTTTAGAAATGCCAGAATGCCCCAGAGATCCCCATGAATCTGCTGCCAGCCGGCCCCTGTCAGAGCTGAAGGCAGCACTGTCTGGAGCCCAAAATCAACTTCAGGAAGGTCATGTGAAAGAAAATCCTCAGTCATCAGGAAGCCCTTGGCCCCGTGGCCTTTCTGACATTTTCTGACAACCCTTAAATCACCAGAGCAGACAAAACATCACAAATTTGGGAATGATGGCCTCTGGGATTTCAGCACTGTCGTTAATTTGGAAGGTAACCCCCCCCGCGCTCCGCGGGTCCTCCTCCAGTGCACAGGGTGAGTGTGCCAGGAGAGGTATTCCCAGAATTAGGCCTGGATTCAGAACCACACGTGGGATGGAGCGGGACGGGACGGGATCATATCCGGTACTGCGGCAGAGGAGGAGCTGCCGCACCCCTGTGCCCGTGTGTTGCCACCACTTATTTATCCAGTCCTGGGAATATCCACCAGTGTTGTAGGAGTGGGTTCCGCTGAATTCTGCTCCAGAGTGAAACTTGGACTCAGGATTTATTGTATACATTGCATACATCAGAGCAGCCAGATGGCTCTGTTAATACAATCTGGGATCTTGAGGCGTGTGCAGTATTCAGTTAATCACAGAGTGCAGCTATTAAAGAGAATATACATCAGGTAGGAGCCTATTAGAGCTGGCTAGCTAAAACCAAAAACCTGGACAGTAACTGGGAGGAAGGAAAGAGGGGGAATAGCGGGGGGAGTGACTTGAAGTTGCCTCCCATCACTATGGTGCTGCTCTAAAAAGACAAATCAAAGGCAAAAAGCAGGGACCTGGATGCTGGTGACTGATAATTAAATATATGAATCATAGCAAATTCAGAAATGCTTTTCTTCTTCTTTTTTTCCCTATATTTTGCTTTAGAAATACATGAAGGGTTTACAGAGCAGCAGCAGTGACTGTTGTCCCAGGCGCGTTCCAGGAGTGCAGTGTTTCTGATGGTGCTGGTTAGATGGGGTTTAGATGAGCTGAGGGTCTGATGAGGTTATAAAATACGTGTTCTGAAAAAGCCCAGATTTATGTTTTCATAGGGCAGTTTGGGGAGAAAAATCACTCCTCAAAGTCAGCTCTTCAGTGATGTTCTGCCTTTACCCCGGGAGATTTCACATGCAATAGCAGTGCTTCATAAGCAAGTGAGGTTCATTGTCTTTGCCATTCTAGTAGATACAGTAGTTGCCTGAGTGAGTGCTGTCTGCTGTGACCTGCGGTATGAAGCCAGATTTCTTTGAGAGTAATGAGAAGGTTTAGCTCCATGTCTTAATGATTGTCCTTGGGTTTTTTTACTCACTATGGCTGTTTCTTTTCACAACATCGTGAGTTTTCAGACCTTGATCTCATGGTGAGTTGGGCCAGGAATGCTTCATTTAAACCTAATGGGGTTATATGCTTGGAGATTATTTCCCTTAGCTTCTGATAAACGTTAATTTCTGTGAATGCTTTAATCAAACGGTAACTTTTCAGCACAGCAGTTTTGGGTTGGGAAGTGTGCGATCAGTCCTAGTCTGAGCTTTCATTTATATCCACGCTAGCAGTGAGGATTTATGTGGTATTTAAACTGATGCGGACTTGCCAAGCTCAGAGTCCAAAGTCCTTCGCGTGCTCACTCGGAGACACAGGAGCTTGCGGGGCTGATTTCGTCCTTCCCAAGGAGCAGATAAAGCAGCAGTTGAGGAAATGGCAGCGTGTCCAGGGTTCTGTGCTGGCATCAGTCGTTTCCAGACCTACCAGCCCAGCCCGTGTCTGAATTCAGCAGCTTATTATGGAGTTTGTAACCAGCAAGGAAGGAGTGTGAGTGGTGTGGGACCCTGCACAGGGGCTGAGCAGGTTGTGCTGGGACATCTGATCTAGGTCATGCTTTGCCTAGAAAGGTTGGACCAGAGAATCCTTGAGGTCCCTTCCCCTGTAGGATTCTGTGATTTGGTTTCTTCCTCTTTTCCCTCCTTATTTTAAATTCTAACACAGAGGTACAGAAAAGGATGGAAAGCTGTGGAATAGATGAGAAACCAGTTTATAAACCATGGAGGACGTTTTTCTTGTGCTTCTATTTAGGCTTCATGTGTCTTATAAGCAACTGAAATTAAGAAATCTTCTGTCGTATGGAGGCATCCTATCTCCTGATCTTCATGAGTTAGCTGATTATGTTGGGGTTTGTTGAAATGAGTGCTGGCCTCACGAAGGGTGAGGTTTGCTACTGAGCAGTTTTCCAGATCATTAATAATTGCTGTAGAGATAGTTGTGCATATCTGCTGTCAGAACGCTTTAGACCCTGGTTGATGGAGTAATTCCTTCTGTTCCAGAAGAATAAATCATCAGTCCTAAAGGAATTGTTTCTCTTTATTTCAGCCTTAAGCTTCAGCTTGTGTCACGGAGAAGACGACTGGTTCTTCCTTAGATGCAATCTGGTAGAAACTCTAGAAGCTTTTGCATTTTGCATTTGCTTTTGCATCAAGATAGTTCTTATAATAGTGCCAAAGTGGTAAAGTTCTTCTTTCCTTAAAAATTAAATGAAAAATTAATCCAGAGGAATTTTCATTTTGCATATTCCCCCTGTAATCACATACATTTATATATAACACCAGAAAAGTATTGACTTTGATTGTTCATTCCCTTCCCTTTCTATCTGGTTAACTCCTTCTGTAGTTGTGCCCAGAAATAGCTTGCAGGCAACCTGCTGACTTACATTGGCTGCTTCAGGCAGCCTCTTGCTCAGCTGCTGCTGCCTTGATATGGAGATTAATAATATTCCTTATGCTGGGAATCTCCGAAAAGGTAACTCCAGAACAACTTGTGGAAGGAGCTCAGATCTGGTGAGCCCAGGTTGCCCTGGAAATGTGTGCACTAAGATGAACACTGTCAATCTCCTGAGTCTGGAGTTACACTGGGCTTTATTCTGACACAATTGCTTTTCCTTTAGCCCACGCTCTTCATGTGGGTGGTTGTTTCTTTTCCACCGTAACTCCCATTAGGAACAGAGGTCTGGAGCAATCCTGTTGGGCTATTTTGTCCAATTTCCTGTAGTCACTTGCAGTAAGGATGTGCAATCTTTCCTAAGTGAACGGGGTCCCTTCCCCCTTCAGTCAGATAATTTCTTTCAGGCTTTCTGTCTTCTGATGACTAGAACATGTCTTCTGGGTTCCAATGTAAATTTATTCCTGGCAGTTTATGTTTGCCGGCCCTTTTGCCAATAAAAACTTCTCGTTTGAATGGTCGCCCATCTTCCATTCCAGTTCTGATGTTCACCATATGCTTATCTGCTCTCTGCCTTGGTAGGCTTGCTGCAGACAGCACCCTATCTCCTGCTAATCAAATTGCAGCGTGTCTGTCCCACCCTTGGGAAAAACTGGGAATCCCAGTGTATGGAAAAGCTGGGCTTTAAGATCATACTCATTTCTCCAAGGCGTTATTATGTTGGTAGATGTCTAATGCCTACGTCCTCCTGATGCTGGGATGACTTTAGGCAAAGCACTTCACTCTTTTGTGCCCAGGTCACTATTCACACAGCTACGTGAGCAGTTTTGCTTTTGGAAGGTTTTCAGTCCAAGGAAAGAAGTCAGAATATTAAGAAGTCGGTATTTTAATTATTACTACCCAGATAACAAGATATTCTCAGAGTAATGAAGTCAGAAAACCAAGGTTTATTATTTACTCCTGGTCTGTGTCTCTGTTATTTCTGAACCTGGACCAAGGCTGTAGCCATTTGCTACGTGAATGTTTGTGTTCTGTGACTTAAAAGTGTTACAGACGGAGGCTATAAAACGACCGTGACCATGAAAGCAGATTATTCTGAGATGATTTTAAATGGCCCTTTTTGCTGTATGATAGGAAGGTTGGCAAACAAGTCCCTGTTGAATGTCAAAGTTCACAGTCTTGTTTGGTTTGGAAACTCACTCCGAAGTTTGGATGCATCTCTGAAATTCATCAGAACCCCTTTGGTCTGAAAAACACTGATGAAAACCTTGCACATGACTTCTTTTTGCATTAATTTCTTCTAATTCCTCGCAGTAACTGGGCTGGAAATACCCAAGAAATAGGTTTCCTTGTTGTATTTTCTCTGTTCCGTTTGCAGTGCCAGCCAAAGTCTTAAAGCGTTAGAAACTTATGTACATAAATAGGGAGAAAAGAAGCTAATGGAGTTTTTTCTCTGAAGGTTCAGAAATGCTCTCAAGCTGGACAAGGCTTTGAGTGTGTTTTCCTTCTTGCAGAGGTTTAGTAGAATTCAAGGAGGTTTTCTTGTAGTGTATCTAGATGGATCCTTCCGTACCAGAGCAGAACCACAGAGATTTGGTTGGCATCATGAGCAGAGTATAGAAGAGGACTTGGATAGTAAGGGAGCAGTAAATATTACAAGTAACAAACTCGTATACCACTGATTCATTGCAAAAAGGGGCAGATAACCACTGGTAGGTCTGGCCCCTGCCTGAAGGCACCTCCGGGTGGATGTGGTCCTGTGTGGATCTGCTGGAATGACAAGGAACAATTGCTTTTTAGTGTGAGAATGCTGTGCCAGACAAAACCCCTTCAGTTTTTAGGCTTTGAAGAGGGAGGATGTGCTTTCCAAGGGATATATTTTTCAGATAATGTGGTTAAATTAATACTTGGTGTTAGTGAGAAAAAGTGCTGGATCCTTTTGGGTAGGAAAAGAACTGTGCTGACCCCGTTCACTGTGTCATCCTGTATCTCTGCTTGTTCAGTGAGTCTTGTGCCTTCTGTACTCTCTTTCTACAATGCTTAAATGTGTCAAACACTGAATTAGAGGAGCTGTGTGTTTGGTAACTGTCTTCCCCATTTGTGAGCAGCCATAGCTCTCTCTTTGTATTGACACAGCCACAATTTACCTTTGTTAGTAGCCCTTCTTCCCCTGGCTGGTTTTCAGTCACATAAACCAGTTGACCTGCATTAACTGTGCTTGCACAGTGCTCCCCCTTTTCCTGCTAATGCAGCACATCAAATATTTGCTTGATTTTTCTTTAAATATCTACCGAAAAGAATAACTATTTCCTTTTTTTTAAGAAAAAGGAAGAAAACCCTGCTGAGCATCTTAATTCACAGGTCACAACAGCAAAGCCAATATGGTGGCAGAGGGGAACCCTCTTTAAAAGAAACAGAAATACTTTAAATAAGTAAATTTGGTCTGATCTTGCTTCTACTGGAGAATAAGATAAGCAGATGCCATTCTGTAAAACAAACAGCGGAAGCTAAAATCCATACCCTGCATTAACCTAAAGGGCAGTCACCTGTACCACACATCCATCAGAGTAAGGTGAGAAGAAGCCAGTCTTGCACCAAGAAAGGTTTGGGTTAGATGTTAAGAAGAATGGAAACCTGGAGTAGTTCAGTACCTGAGTAGACTCTCTGGGGAGGAGATAAGGTATCTGCCACTGGAGGCTCTGAGGAGGTTTAGACAAATACCTGCCAGGCTGGACTAGGTAGACACAGTCCTGCATTAGAGTGAGGGGTGGCCGAGGCGGCTTCCCGAGATCCCCTCCAGCCTCACGGTGTTTTATGGTGCTGGTAAGTTTATCTTGTTAAGGCACGTGATGGAGCGAGTGAGATGGGGGCCGAGCTGGTCCTTCCCTTCCCTTCCCTGGGCGGGCTCCATGTGCAGGCTGAACCACACTAAAAGCATGAGAGGGGGCACTCAGGGTTTTCCTTCTCCTGTTAGGCTGATTTGCTGTTGTTTCATGGTGCCTGGCAAGTTTTGTGCCCTTTGTCTTCAGCACTCCTTATCAGCCACACGTTTTCCTCCATTTACAAGTGGGTTTGGTGCTTGGGAGAGCTGGCAGGTTAAGAGAAAGTTGAGCTGAAGGGCTGAGCGTTTCCTCCTAAACTCCTACATAGCTGCGTTTCGTACTACGGAAAGTAGTTGATCCAGATTATAAAACATGTATTTATACACACTGGATAATAGAAAACTGAGCAAAAGGAAAGAAAGAAGAAAAAGCCCTAAGTATTTGTAACTGTGTGCCAGAGTCCTGAATGAATCAGGAAAACCAGGATCACAGGATATGGAATAACAGATGCAGCAAAGGCCAGCAAATGAATGCTGAAATGCATTATGCTTTTATAAAGAAGATTTAAGGTGTCAGAACATTTCTCTGTTTGAAGATGGAGGCTCTTTGTCCTTGTGGCTGACATTGCTGCGTTTCTATGTAGCCTTGCAATGGGTGGAAACATCCTTTAACTGCCAGACAGCACTTACCGATAAGGCAGCCAATTAATAATGTTGATTTGAAAAGCCCAAGAATAGGTGAGAAAGCAAAGTCCTTTGGTAAGTCATATTTGCACAGTATTAAGAGTCCCCTTTTACCTGATCTGGTAAACATGGTATTAGGAACTCTGTGCCATTGAAAACTTGAGGGACTATAATGATATGTGGAACTGATAATTGCCACTCCTAACTATTCAGCACCCACTTATCATGCCTTTTGTACATACATACCTTTGAAAGGGACAGCTTATGGCATATGCATTTCTCTTTCCTAAATATGGAGGGAGTGCTTTTATTTTGGCTCCACTGACGTGTTTTATCACAGAAGGAAAGGTGGAAAAGGAATTGGCATTTCCTTCAAAGCTGCTGGCCCTCCTGTTGTAGACTTTACGTTGGGTCCGGACATGCAAACAGCCACCCTGTTTGCTCAGCTGATGGCCCAGTCTTCCCTCGCTGTGTCGTTGTGTGTGCTCAGAGGACAAGATGAATGCAGCCTCTCATGGAAACAAAAAGTTGTCTAAATCTCTAAGCAAAGGCAAAACCAGTTCCCTGAGGTAACTGCAACTGATTCCACATGGGCACCGCTTGTTGCTTTGATCTTTGGTGTGAACCTGCTCATTCTCAAGCAGCAGAAACACTAAAGATGTACAACAGTGACACACGGAACCAGTCCTAATCGCAAGGGAGGCTTGAGCAGAGTGCAAGCTGTCAGGTGGCACAGAACGTGCTCTATGACCGGTATCTTTGTATGTTCCTGTATGCTTAAAAAGGCATAGAAATGGAATTAATTAGAAGTAGATGAAGCTGTTTGATTAAAGGGCTTATTTGTTGCCTAGATGTACGTGTAGGTATAGAAATGCAATTAGTTTGAGTGTGCCATTAGCAGTGTCAGAGACCAGAAGTAATAGAGCTTAACCCTCACAAGAGCCGCCCCGTGAGGCTCTGTACAGTTCTGATCCTCTGAGCAGGACCTGCGTTACTCTGCACGAACCATTTCACCTCTTAACTCTTTCTGTGGAGTCATTTCCAGCCCGGAGTCACTCTGGTCGGGGAAAGCTCACCCAGGGCCAGCTCTTCCCTTCCTGCCATCGACAGGCTTGCAAACAACAAGTGTGTCCAAGGTGTTCTCTGGGATATGTATAATACAGAACTCCTCAGCTTTCAAAACCCAAGATACAGCTCCGAGGACAGGGCCTGCTTCAGCATCTCTTCATGTATCACTGACCTGTAGCTACTCGGTCTGAGGGAGTCTGATTAAAACGTAAGGGATTAATGAATAAGAAGCCTTTCGAAAGCGATGGCATTTGGGTGCTGCCTTCAGCAGTTTAACTTTATCAGTTGCTGCCTGCGTTCACGTAGGTGGTGTTAGAACTTATCTGCACTTCTGGTCAGTGTGGACTTTGAATGCCTCTGTGGTCTTTGTGCTGCTCCTCTGCTTGTCTTCCTCAGCATGCAGAGTATGAAGAGGGGAGTGTGGACTGAACATAACCAGTGCCAGTGTTGGCCTTGTCCTGGTTGAGTGACTTCGGAGGTTCAGTGTTTCTGCTCTTTCAATGGAAACACTATTGACCCGAGTGCTGTAGTGCAAGTATTCAACCACAGGTTCACCACTGCCTGCTCACTAATACCTTGTGGTGGTCCATGACTGTGGAATACTGGAATGTATGTGGTACCCATCATGTGAGCAAATGGTCACCAAGAGCAGTCAGGGTTGGAACCGTCATCATCAGAAGTGTATATTCTCTATCTGTTCTTTCCCTTGAGAAAGTGCCTTACTTTAGATGAAAAGAAATGCACTTCATATTTCAGCTGATAATGAGAAGTTAATAAAATTGGGATTTTGTGCAATGCAGGACCTCTGACATCTTAATCTTTATTAAAGAGACTTAAACTACCAGGAACTGCTGGTGCTGACTGGCACAGCCAGACTCGAGAAACACCAGGAGAGACTGGTCAAATGAACTGTTAAACAACTCTTCCTAATCCATCAGGAAGAAACAATAAGTGCTGGAAACATCTATTTACCGTGCATCAATCACGCTTACCTAAGCAATTTCGAAGTAATTATACTTGTGTTATATAGTTCCTGAGATGACTGGTCGGAATGAGACATTTGCTTTATTAAAACAAAAAAATGTACTTCAGTTGACATCTCAAATGTTGGTTCCCATTCTGACAAAGTAGTAATTTTTCTGGACATAACCTCTACTAATTGTTGTGCTCAAATCCCATCTGGAATTCAAAGAGCTGCTTTTCCCTTTTAAAAGCTTGACAAAAGGAGGGGGTTAAAATTAAGTGGTAGAGATTTTGTCTGTTGAATTTTCGTAGGTCAGGAAATAAAGCGTTAGGAGCAGCTTGGCAAGACGTGACCTGTGGGGAGCTGGTATTTGGGGAGGGGAATAAGAATTGATCTTTGCTGCAGGAAAAGCTCATTGCCCTTTTTGTCTTTCTTTTTCCTTTTATTCTTTTCCCTACTTCATTTTATCCAGAGGCTTCCATGTAGGTGCAGGGAGAGATGCCCTTTGGTAGGAGACTGATGGTCTCCAGAGCAGGACCAGCTGTAACCATCCAGCTGCCGTTGTTCCCAGTATCGAGGGTGTCAAAGTTTTGCCTGTTTTTTCCTGACCAGTATCACATTTTAGACTAACAGATAAATGAATGAGGAGCAGTTTGTACCTACATTTTCTATAGCTGTACCAGTATATCTGGTGTCTTGTTGACCTTTGATGTTTGAACATTGTGGAGTTATAAAAACATATACATGTGTGTGTGTGTGTTTTACAAACCCATCATTGTGTGGGGCTTTGAAATGTCGGTTTCTAATCCACTCAGAGAAAGGGGAGGGATAGAGGCTTTGTCAGGATCCAAGCAATTAGGATAATTAAAAAAGAAAGCTTATTGGGTAAACATGCTCTTAGATTGTGACCTCTTAATTAATGGACTACAGGGAGAAATTACAGCAGTGGCAAGATAATTAACACATGCATTTAAAAAGAACTGTTAGACAAGGGTATTAGAGGATAGTAAGACACAGATTTGAATCACCCAAGGACTGTGGAGGTGAACAAACACAGTTGAACAAGACAAGATTTGCATGTATGAGTGCCCCAGCACACAAGAGGGAACAGATTAGGTTAACTTTGTTATCACACGGAGCAGCTCTTTTCGTGGTGCGTTCCCTTCAGTGAAGCATTTGAGAGATCTCTGCTGGGTTTTGCACATTATCCATGGAGAAGAACCCTGCCATGGAGTGTGCTGCTGTTCCTGGTAACTGCGAATGCTGTTAGTAGGGTGTTGGAGACCTCCTTGCTGTGTGAATGTGGACAGCCACCCATCCGCAGTGGGGATGTGGTAAAGGCTGAGGGAGGTCACAGCAAGGCTGGTTTGTGGCCCCTTTCGCGTCTCCTTGGCTTTGTGGTTCTGGCCAATTCCAGCAATTCCAGTAAATATTTTGGGAACATTAAACAAAAACGAAACCAAAAGAGGTTTGTGGCCCAGATTGACTCCTGGAAGTACAGAACACTCCTAAAGGCCCCAAAGAGGAATCCTGTGTCACCTCCAGTTTGCTGTGCTTTAGGAGATCTTCAGCTTTGTAGCATCAGGTGATGATTAAAGTTAGCATATTGGTAATGACCCTGATAAGAGTGTTGTGGAGACGCAGTCTGCTAGGAAAGGGATCTTGGGAGATCTTTCTTACAATTAGAGCCTTCTGCTGAAGGGAAACTGGGGATCATTTCCCTGCCTTGGGCAAAATCAATCCACCCCTGGGTTCTGCTAAACCTTCACTGCTGAAAGTAACGTGAAGACACCTTTTTCCATCACCCCAGCATGGAGCTAGCTCAGGCAGACAGGCTGCAGTACCCAAACCAGGGGCTGTTGGGTTGATGTGCCACTTTCTGTCATCAGAACAGTCTCACCACAGTTAGGAAGCGGGATCATGCAGGCTGTTGAGTGGGATTTCTCAGACCTTTGTCTTTATCCCTGTGCAGGTAACGTGCATGCAGAAGGGTGGGAACAGCCCAGGTGTGTGATGGCTGTCAGTGATGGTTGTCAATAACTCAGGAACTGTAGGGTTTAGGAAACATTCTATCACTGAATATGCCCAGCAAGTGACTTCAGCAAGAAGGGCAAGGACCAGGTGACCTTTGAAGGGCCCTTCCAGCCCAGGTTGTCCTGTGATTGGTTTTTACCCACCTTAGGATTGAGGTCCATTTCTTGAAGAAGGGAGCAATTTCATGTGAAGATGAATCTGATCACCAGAACTGCCTCTGGAGTTTGCTTTGTTCTCTGCAGGGTGAGTGGCTGTCCGGGTGTTCGTATCTAAAGGGTATAGGGAAGGGAAGCTCCCCCTCCCTCCATGAATCAAACTGTAGCCAGGGGCTGAGCTTTGGGTGGGATATGGGGATGCTTTGTCTGTATGGAATGTATCTCCTATAGATAGGATAGGTGCCAAAAGCAGTTTTCTGGGCTCCCTAATCATTAAATCTCCTAAAGTCAAGTGTACAAAAAGAACAAAATGCAGCAAATGCGAAAACTCAAATGATTTGTGTTTGGTGATCAAACCTCCTGTTATAAATGTGCACAGGAGCCAAAGCTGAATGATTATGTTCAGTTTAAGAACATGGGATTTGCATAAGTCCCCACTCCTCGCGGTCTCACAGGGAACAAAGAGATGCTCTGCCAAGCCAACATTTCCCATCTCCAGCCGTGCACTTACCCAAATCCCACCCACTTCTGGGTAAGTCTCAGCATTGCTGCTTTTGTCTGTGTATAAATGTCCCTGTTCAGTACAGTGTTCATCCTACCTGGAACATTAGAGATGCATGTAGACAAAAAACTAAAATGGAAAAAAAGCCGCTTTATGAATGTTTGATTAGGGACTTGGGCCCCAAATTTTTAACTAATTGAGTACATTAAATAGTATGTCTCTGAAAGACACTTTTCAAAGCTTCTTTAATAAAAATTCTATTTGGGATTTGACCATAATGGCTATCCTTGCTTGCCAAAACATGACTTCTTAGCAGGTGACTTTCATCAAGTACATCTGAAATAGTACCTAAATGAATTAGCAATAAAATGGACTTAGGCCTAGCAGTAGGAGCCTCCATTAATCTTGGGTTAATCACTAAAGAGATGCCATTCACTTTTCTTAAGAAGTCACATTTTTCTCCCCTTGCTGGCGACCAGATTTCATAAAGTAACATATTTCTAATGAAAGGGCTCTGCTTGAATTAAAACCCTGAAGGTTTATGCAGATTTTAGTTTTGATTACTGCTGGCATGGGCTCTTAGCAGACTCCGGAAGGTAGGTCCGCAGTGAAAGAGCCCCAGCATGCAGTTCATAATATTCTTTGAAATAAAATAGTGCACTTGTACTTAGTGGCTTTAATCAGCTCTGACTTTTGATAGTCAAACAATAGCTAATTACAGTAACACCTGCCTTCTAAGTCATGTCATGTAGGTTATTGCCAACAAGAGACCTTGTATCTTAGCTGCATGATTATTATAGAGTCTAAAACCTATCTGTTAAAAAAAGAAGGGGGGAGAAGAACCGAGTTTGGTAGCCATTATACGTACTTTTATTGTCTGGTGCATTTCTGGCTATTCTGTTTGCCGTTTTCTGCGTGTGAAAGGCAAAGAGTTGGTGTTTATGACCAGATTAGAGCTGGGATTCAAGGAAAGGGGTACGGTTTTGCAGCTCATACTTTTCTATAAAGGCAGGCTTGGTAATGCTGGATAAATACATTTATAAAGGCCTTTGGATGTGTCAGTTTTCCATGTAGCTCAAAATCTAGGATATGTTGTGAGTTGTTTGTATCATTGAATCTCTGGCGTGTAGCCACCGAGTAGAATTGTGTGTCACTGTCATTAAATGGTACAGTGAGGGGGACAAAGGCCCATTTATTTCAACCTTCATCACATTTGGAAGGGTTTCATAGGATAAAATACCCAGCTAAGAACCTGATTTTGAAATAACCATGTTTGTGGAAATAAATCCACACCTTTTTTCCCTGATGCTTGCTTTACTGGGAAGGATGCAGGCAGAGGAGCTTCACTGCTCGTGCTGGCTGCGGCGGAAGCCATTAATTATTGTCTCATTGAAGACTCTTTTCTCATTAATTTTGCTGGCAAATAAGGCTTCGTTTTCCCAAACTCAGTCAAGTGAATAATATCAGATGTTCGCCAGAGGCTCAACAGCCTCTGCAACAGCTCTCCAAGAGCCAGAACTACAGCTGTGTGCGCTGGTCCCGCGAGGGGTGCTCCCTCTTCCACACCCAGAAAGGTAACGGGTCCAGTTCTACACCCAGTGCTGCCAGACTTGGTCTCAGAGCTGTGTGACCGGTGAAGCTAAAAGGGCATTTGATAACTGACCGTTCAGAGGAAGGCTGCTAATGAAAGAGGGGCAAAGCCAAGCCATGGTTGGGTCTTGTTTCACAAAGTATATTTCTATGTGTGTGTTTAGAAAAGGCACTGCTTTACAGCTGGGTCATGGACAGCGCAGAGCATGTCACCACCCTCTCACAAAGGTCTTGAAGGCAAAGAGGTGAAATTCTGGGAAGAGTATCATTCTCAGGTAGCTCTGCCCTGACAGACACCAGAACATGTCAGTGGTTTGGGATTCCGACAAGATGGGATGTCTCTCTGGTCCGGGCTTTTCATCTGCAGTCGTTTCATTGCTTTACCATGTTAGGCAGACTCTGTATTCCTCATAAGTGACAGTCCAAACCTGTTATGATGTGAAGTACATGAGAATTGGAGGAAGATGGTCTGCCTAAGGTGACTTACAGGTTGTTTTGAGCTGTGGGATGTGTTCTGGGGCCTGCCCCACAGTCCTGGTACCGGGAACATCAGTGGAGAGGACAGAGTCTGCTGTAAATGATGAGATCCTTCATCTCCATTTGGCCAGTGGAGAAACTGCAGTGGGAGGTGTGAAATGGCTTGTTGAGACTGAACCCATCAGGCAGTGGCTGAGTACAACGTAGCTGAGTGCTGCAGATGGGGTTTAAATTTCTCTTTATAATCCAACCCTATGTTTAAAAAACATTCCCTCTGCATTATACATGGAGTTTGCAAGGAATGCATTCAGGGTTCCCTCAGTGAACAGGGAATGCGAGTGCATGCTTAAAGGAATTGTTGTTAACTCTGCTTCCCAAAGCTGCTTTCAAGTTCAGCATTAAATGGGCTGATTTCCCCCCTGTAAGTTATTCTTTCTCACTCTGTCATTTGTCATGTTAACCTCAAACTGTGTAGTAAGAAATCTTCTTTATATCAGTTACCATGTTTGCCATATCTGATCAGTTTGATTGATCATTGCCTCAGCCACAGGTTGGTAATAAGCTGTTTTGAGAGAGACACACATTTCCCATAGGAGAAAATTGGCATGACAGCATTATAAACTGGCCATTTATCAACCTTCTCCCTGGTGGTCACTGTCGGAGCACTGTTAGGCAGGCAGGCAAGCCAGACCTCTGCGACGCGGCGGGGGATAGAGCCGGAGCCGGTGGGCACGGTGGTGCAGCTAATACAGGAGACAGTAACAAATGATGCTGTGTTTGAATCAGAGCCATTGGTGCAAATGTCACGCCTAAAGTCGACCAACTTCCTTTTCTGAAAGCTGCTCCTTCGGATGCACATCAGATTGCGCTGCTTCCCCGGCTCAGTGCTCCTGCTCCAGACAGGAGCAGGTCAAAACTATCAGTGCAAGGAAAGAGCAGCGTCACAAGCAATGAGGGGATGCCTGTCCTGTAGCACACGTGATGGTGCTCTCTGTGCTGCCCAGAATACTGACTAGAGCAAATTCATCTTAAAGCTGTGTGTGCCTCACGATTATATAGGCTCTGTTTGTGTGTGTAGGAAAAGAAGAGACACACTCCACCTTAAAACTGATCTGCAGATATTCATCACTTAGGTTTTTATTTACTTAAAGTCCAGGGAGGGAATAAGGTGATGTAGGGTCTCCAATGCACTGTAGCATGGTCA
Source organism: Coracopsis vasa (assembly GCA_026283785.1). Lineage (NCBI taxonomy): Eukaryota > Metazoa > Chordata > Aves > Psittaciformes > Psittacidae > Coracopsis > Coracopsis vasa. The sequence goes on from JANHGB010071662.1 coordinate 38,126, forward strand.
CTGATCTCTTCCTTGCCCTGTTGCTTCAAAGGCAGCAGCATTCCCTGCATCAGGAAGAGAAGGCTTCCTGTTCAGAGCTGGGCATTGGGAGACTTGTGTGTCTTAGACCTTTACACTTCTGCTGTCCTAATTGTGGATTCCAAGGGTGTCATTCCTCTTGGAACTGTTATGCAGGTACCATGAGGACTCAGCACCAGCCTTGCATTAACTTCAGGCAGTTGAATTTGATTCCATCACTTCCAAGATACGGGTCCTCAGCTGCAAGCCTGTCTTGTGTTGTAATCAGGCCTTGATTGCATTTGATGCTGGAATTGAAGAATCTCTTTATTAGAACTTCATAATGGTTTGGTCAGAAGGGACCTTTGGTTGAAAAAAGTTGCAGGCCTTGCTGTGTTCGCTTCACTGCAAAAAACTTAGATATATTAAAATCCTGCAGATTCCTCATTTCTTGCCTTATCCTGCAGGACATGGACCAAATGGTGGTGTAATTAATGAGAAATTCTTGTGCCTTGCAAGAGAATGTCTGCAGAGCAGGAACAGGAACGGTGGGAACACCTCTGGCTTGCCAGGATGCGTGATGCCCGTTAGAGAGATTCATCTTCTGAACAGAACCGAATGAGGTGTTACAAAACTTTCCTCCTTTTAACCCGTGTTGTGGGTTTTTTCCCCCAGAATTTTGGTGAAGTGACTTTCATTTTACAGCCAGTGTGAAGTTATTCCCAGGCTGCACAAACTGTGATTTTTAATCTTAATGATAGATTTAGTGACCGCTGGAGTGTAAAATAAACCACTGTGGCCTAATCAATCAAATCTGCATAGTTCAGAGAAAGCACCTGTATGAGGCTTTTATATCAGAATGTCTGTAATGGTAATAGATGTTTATTAGCAACCATAAAGCTGTTTGAGTTTAATATCTCTCTAAATAACACCAACAGCATTAAAACAAATCTCTAAAGCAAATGCAACTGCGCCATAAAGAGCCCATAGTGTAAGGTTTAAGAGCCATTGCAAGAATCCTGCGAGATTCATGGTTTGTTCTGTGGCGTTGGACACTTGACCATGAGTGGAAAAACACTGTGGTTACTACAGGGAGAAGAAAGCACTGCCCAGGTACTAATGACCCGATGGGGTTTGTGTCTTAGCCCAGAAGGGTTACAGCTATCTTGTTAAATGGCACTGACAGTGGAGGCTTCCAATGAGACCGTGCTCAGAGTTCAGCTACATCTCTTTAAAGGTGAGGTTGTAAATGGTACCCATCAGCTTTTAACGCCCAAACCTGCCTCTGGAAAGTGCTGAGGACTCTGAGGTTGTTTTGCAACCAAAGAAGATGCAAGTGCTCCAAAGCTGTTAGATTAGCTACCCCTTCAGAGTTGGAGGTGAATAAGAACCTCAGGACCAGTTGTTTAGGTTTTCTTGGTGCTTTTATAGCTGTAGGAAACTTAAATATGGTCATGAGAAAACAGCATAAAAGCAAACCCTTCTACAAACCATTAAGCCCATGTTATTGGACTTTGGAGGATTAAAATAATACTTGGGGTTTTGAGAATTAAACCAGGCCAGGTTTTCCTCTTGAATCAAGAGTTCTTTGGTCCCTTGTTTTACTGGAATTTGTCAAACATCCTTGGAGATGGCTGGAAGCTGGAAAACTCTCAGACAAGAATTTTAAATCCTGGTCTGCTCTGCAGGTTTGTATGGCAAAACCTGGTGCAGGGTGCTAATCTCCTTTGGTACCCGAGCCCCTGTGGCAGAGGGGTTTGTTCATGTCCCTGTTAATCCCAGCAGATCAATTCTGAATTTCATTTGTAAAAACTTAACCAAAATGCAGCTTTTTCCCCCCTGAAAGCACAGTTTTGGCTGAGTGAGGCTCCTTGTGGCTGAGGCGCTGAAGTGGTTTAGAAACAAACAAACTGCATGGGGAATTTTGTGCTTGGCTCCTCAATGAAGGGATCAAGGGTTTCTGCATGGATGCGCAGGCTGCTGGGCCAGGTGGATGGTGATCTTAGGTGAGCAGAGCTCTCCTTGAGCAATGAGACCGCTGCTGATCTCCCACACGTGTGTCGGACCTGGAAGCGAATACAGCATCGCTTTGAGATGCAGCCTGAGGTCGGGGCCCCCAGTCAGTTGTTTTATTTGGGGTGACTGTGGTCAGATCGAAGCGGTGCAATGGAACAAGGCATTCACATGGCAGGAGGTGACGGACACGCCGGAGAGTAAGGGGCAGGCAGGGCGGCTGCATGGCCAGGGAGCATTGCAGGCTGCGTGAGCTGGCACACGCTCTGCAGCACAGCATTCGCAGGGTGAAGGGTCCCGGAGAAGTGGGACCTGAACAGGGATCCTTCCCAGCATGAAGGAGGAGAAAAGGGAAGGAAACAGCGGGCTTTAATGGCAACAGGGCTCGTGATGCTTAAGGAGCACGGCTGAAATCCCATGTTCCTGGGAGGGACGGGAGTAGAAAGAGGCTCTTTTGCAACCAGGGAAGTGAAATTTCAGGACCATTTTTTGGATACTAGACAAACGAGAGCCTCTGCAGTGCTGTCAGCTGGCACAGAGGGTGCTGGTGACCTGCCTCTCATCACTGCTGCCTCCAGACCCAGGCCTGCTCTGTACAGACAACTGTCTGGGACACCCGACTGTGGTGACCATTGGGGTGAGCGCTTGGAACTCACCAGCTTTATGTCTGTGCTCTGTGGTGTGTAAGGGCATGGTCTGCCCCCAACACAAACCCACTGCTCCTAGGGATGGTGCAGAGTAACCGCAGACAGTTTGGGGCAGGAGGTGAGAGACCGAGAGAGAAACCTATCACCTATGAACTGCCCAGGCAGCTGTGGATAATCAAAATGAGCGTTACTTATCATTTATAGGAAGTTAAGGATTGATACGTGGCATATGGAAGGCGTTAAACAAAAAAGCTCTATGGTTGGATCTGCTGTTCCTCCTGTGTGTGAGCAGCTTTCCCCCAGCTTTTGCAATGCAGCTAACTAAGGGTGTGATAACAGTGGTTCATGCTGTAAGAAAATGTTCTTATTTTGCTATAAATTACAAACCACCACCCCCGAAAGAAAAAACTCCGACTGGAGCAGAAACAATTCCAGGAGACAGCAAACAGTGCTGCCGCCGGGCGATAACAGCCATGAGCTCAGCCAGGGAAGCGGAGGCAGCCCACCAGTACCAGGGGCTTTCTTTTCTTTTCCATCAGAGAGAGGAGAACTTAAACAGAAGGCAAAGGAGGATGAGATTGGAGAAGCCAGAAGCGGGAGAGGAGCCAGGGATTGTTTCAGGGAATTAAAGTAATGGGACTTGTACTCGGATGAGTGCGTTTGGTGTCTTGTTGGGAAACACGGAGTAATAGGAGCAAGTATTTTGTGTGTGTTTCATGTACCCATCTATCAGACTGTTCATCAGATGCAGGCTGAAGTTTTGCCCATCTTTTCAAACCACTTTGTGCACACTGGCGTTTTGTCTGATCAGTCTGCGAGTTTGCCTGGATCCCTGCGGATCTGCTGAGTGGGATCCCCTGTCGTGAATCCTGTGATGAGCTCAGGAACAGCAAACCCTGGGATGGGTGGTTCATCTCTTCCCACCTTGCGCTTTTCCCTGTTTCTTTGTTGTGTCCAACTTTGATGTCTTCTTCACTCTTGACGTACTGATTCCTTGAAATAGGACCTGTTTTCTTTATCACTCGACTACTTGGCATTTACTACAAGGTGCCAGTCCTTGGCTGAGTCTCCTAGGTGCTATGACAGCAGACTGAGGAATGCTGAAGGAGCATCCCTGGAAGTACAGTGATGTTTTGTGAGGCAGGCGTGAAGCGCTGAAGACGGAAACAAGATGTTCTGGGCCTGTTGGGTGGTGGTGGTGCTCATTGTACGAGCAGTTCCAGTGGTGTGAATCGCTGGGTGCAGCGCTGGCATTGTGTCTGCCTGCTTTCATACTCTGCAGGGTGGTGAATGAGTGAGCTGAGCTCAGCAGGTAGCAGGCTTGTCCTGCAGAGAGCCCATCGGGATGAAGGAAACTCAGTAAGGAAGACATGGAGAAACCAGCATCCAGCTTCCCTTAGGTGTAAGTAGTTCAGTCCCGTTTCGTTTGTCCCTGCCTTCTGACCTGACCTTTTAAACCAGTTCACCTCTTGTCCAGAAATACCAGTACAAGTTCAATTTATAAATGAAACCCTTTTTGACTTTCAAATAGAAAGCGTCTGAAACCAGTGACCAGCTTGGCTTTCCCTTTTATGTCTGTATAAATTTTCTAACTGTAAAATGCCCTCCTATGAACAAATACTGGAAGAGAAACCTCTTTTTTGATGAGAGGAGTTAAACCCTCATGTTTGCCACAAAACTCAGGGCAATCGGTCCCCTAGAAGCAGGCTGACAAATAACCACTGGTACCCTGTGCTGCACCTGCATTAGGGACGCCAGGGGCTGGTTACACCTGGATCCAAAAGTTCAGGTGCTGGATTGCATCCCAAGCAATGCAAGGAGTTGTCCTTAGCTGGCTTTCAGTGGGACTGGGGTTGTGGTATGGTGAGCTGGGTATGTCAGTCCTGCTTCATCCCTCTGCTGCGCCCAGATCTGCAGAGGTATTTTAGGTGTGGTTTTGTGGCCTTGGTTTCGTATCAGAACAAGAAAGTAAAAAGTGCAAAAATCGAATTGAAACACAGGAGAGTAACCTGCTCTTAAATGTTAACGGGTTGATTTGGGACCTGGGCTGGGGCAGGAGTTGGGGATGGCTCCTGGATTTACTTTACTTTGAGACACAGATTGAAGCTGTCCCTTTCCCCAGGCCCAGGTTCATCATTTCTTAACCCCCAGTTTAAAAGTGGTTTCTGCTGACAAATCATGAACGTTGCTCTGCCGGGCAAACCCCTTGGAGCAGCTGGAAAACCATTCCCTGCTAGCAGAGACCTGAGGCAGGGAAAGCACAGGTTGTAGGGGGGCCAAGCCTGTGTTAAACGTTCAGAGGAAGAAGAATTGCAGAAGCCAGAAGTGCTGGCTTCCATTGGTTTGTGTTTCCGGGGCTCGAGCAGTGGGGTTCACTCCAAACCTCAGACTTCTGAGACATTTCAGCAGCGGGATCCTCAGTTCTGCTGTTGTGTGTGTGCAGCACGGGAAGCGTTGCTGTGAATCACTGCAGGGCTCTGAGCTCTGTGTAACCCCTCCATTGCACTTCAGTTCTTCTGCTGGAGCAGTTTAAGTACTCGTTGTGTCTTAGCGCTGTGTTAAAGCTTTGGGTTTGTCTGTGCACTGTCCCTTAGAAAAGATGCTTTCGTTTGACCCCTGGTTAAAAGCGGTTTGGGGAAAACGTGTGGGAAACAGCAGTGGCTGCCCCATCCCTGGCAGTGTTCAAGGCCAGGTTGGACACAGGGGCTTGGAGGAAGCTGCTCCAGTGGAAGGT
>JANHGB010071662.1:43616-56839 GCA_026283785.1 Coracopsis vasa
GTGGCTGCCCCATCCCTGGCAGTGTTCAAGGCCAGGTTGGACACAGGGGCTTGGAGGAAGCTGCTCCAGTGGAAGGTATCCCTGCCCGTGGCAGGGGTTGGAGCTGGATGAGCTTTAAGGTCCCTTCCACCCAAACCAGTCTGGGGTTCTATGACTCTGTTAAACTTCGTTCAAGTGAGAAGCTGTTGGAACAGAAACCGAACCTCAGCGGTGTGTGCGGTGCCTGCCCCCCCGATGGGAGCTCCCCGCCGGGAATCCCGCCGCCTTCCCTGGCCTTGCCGGGATTCTCCCTTCCCTTTTCCCATCCTGTCGGCGCGGGGATGAGGAAGCGGCTCCCGGCGGGAGAGGAGACCGGCGCACGGCCTGGGCGGGGGCGCCCCCTCTCGGCGGCGGACGGGCGCTGCAGCGGCGGGCTCGGAGTTGCGCTTAACCCGTCCGGTAAAACGACCTTGGGAAACGCCGTTCCGAACCGCTCCGCACCAGCAACGCCCGCGGTTCTCGGGCATTCAAACGTAGCGAAACCGTTTATTGCCGTGTTACAGTGTGTTACCGTGTGGGGCACGGGCGGCATCTCCTCATAGACCACTGACCATGGAGATGACCGCGCCGCCGGACTCATCTCCCTCCCCTGCTCCCACCGCATTGCTTAAGTGTAGTCTGTTGTTAGACATTCACCGTCTGGGTCTTATCCCTGAGAGGCACAGAGACACCCGCAGGCTTCAGTAGCGATGGGGCTCTCCCAGTTTGTGTTTCCCTGTGGGAGCTGAATCCTTCTCCCTGCTCTGGGAAACTGAGGCAGGCATTGGATATGGGCATTGCTGAGAGCTGCCCAGGGAGCGTTCTCCAAGGGACGAAGAGAGGCCCTACAATGAGTCTTGCTCCAAAGCTGGTCTCCATCCAGCAGAATGCACTTCGCTGCAGGTGTGTAGCCTTTATTTTAAGCTGCTGGCCTTTGGCATGAAGCAAAACCATCATGAAATGTGGCCGATGCCTCCGGACAAACACAAGTGTTGGAGTTCCCAAGGGTATCCTCAGTGCGCCTTGATTTCAGAGCTGCCCTTCACGAAGTCCCGTATTTTTTACTTACTTTTTCGGGTCTGGTCAGAGATACTGTTATTAAATGATGATGTGGCTGAATTCTGGTCTTGATTATGCAGGTATTTCTGTTCCTGAAAGAGTTGCTTTCCTTTACATGGGTCTGGGTGGGAGAATAATTTGCTTCCACAAATACACCCTTTTGTTTCCAAGTGTCAGCTTCTGGGAGGGTTTGGTTTCAAAGGGGCCATGTAGTAGTTTATGTCTCTATCGAGTCCTTAAGGGTTGTGGTTCTGTTCCTAATAGTGGATCCGTGAACACTACATCAAAACTGACAGCACTTTTCTGGATATTATTATTCCAGTAAAACACCCGGAGCCTGGATCCATGACTTCCAGGGCACTGGGAGCAGAGCTGTGTGGAAGGTTTGTTGGCAATGAGGTACAGCTTAGAAGTTCATTTAATTGCGTTCAAAAACAAACACGCAAACAAAACCCCCAAGCCCGAGGATGCTTTTACTACTAAAATACTCCAGGTTTGTGCCAGAATGGCGATTTTCAATTTTGCCCAAACAGCAGAGATTTAACTAAAAGATTTCTTTGGAAGTAGCTAAATGTTGCCTTGTAAGTCCCTTTATTAAATTATTCCAAATGCTATTGAAAAAAAAAATACCACTTTTTGCATACCAAGGCGAGGAATTTGGCAGCCTCATGAATGTGGAATTTTGTGCTTTGTTGTCTGATTATGTATGTATTCCTTATTGTACTGGGGGGGGGGGGTGTCTCCCAAGAGGAGAGGTGGCACCGTGACATGGGTCCACCCGGCTCTGGGATGCATCCCGTGCTCCATCCATCCTCCGAGGAGCCGGAGTGCATTAGGAAGAGGCTGTGATGCAGGGATGGAGTGGCTCTGGTAGTGACACGGCTCTTCTGGAATTCTGGATTGATTTCTCGAGATGTTAGAGCCTGCAGGATTTTGGGACAAGTTCCAGGTTTGGAGAATGTTGAAACGCTGTTAGACATGTTCTGAATTTGTGGTTAACTCAGAGAGGCCTGAACCTTGTTTTAATGCTGTGTGGATCCCTTTAACCCCTGAACCGTGGCAGAATAAGGCCCTAAGCTAACAGCATAACTGTGAGTGCCCCGTTCCAAATCGCTCCCATTTAGAATGGCACTGGAAGTATTTCTGTGGCGTGTGTGTGACATTTGCTAACATTTTATTAGACCTGCACTTGAAAATTAATTCACAAAGGGCAGGAGCAGGGAAATCTTGATGAGCCGTTAATCAGCCCCCTTCTCAAAGCAAACCCAGCCACATGCTTCTGTAACAAGTTGAATGTATTCAGTGACAGTTTTCTTTAGCTGGAAGTGCTCTTTCTGTTTCGGAGCTGTGGGGAAGGCTCAATTCACTCCTTATTGCTGCTTACAAAAACATGTTTGTTTAGTCTTTTATTTTTTATAGCTCTTGCTGCCTGGAAGTACTCAGGAGGCTTTATTGTCTGTCGTAAATGATAATGCTGCTGCTTCACGCACGCATGTAGGCAAATGCACAGGTATGTGTAGGTATTCAGAATGCTTCCGTGTTACCTGTCAGGGAGTTCAGCATCTCTCCTATTCACAATCTCCTGTTTTCATCAACCAAAACTGATCTTGTTTAACATGAGGGACGTTTTGGCTTTTACTAGTGGTAGGAGTAGAGGAAGCTGTGTGTGATGTAAACGTTACTAATGGCTAATGCATGTTACCAGTTTGCACTTGTGACTCAGTAGCATCATAAAGCCAGGATAGTTCGGGGAGGTGTGCATCATTCCTGGTCACTTACATGAGTGAAGGGTTCTGAGTGTGCCCAGCCAACCCGGGTTACAACCCCTTAGTCACTGTACTTGGTGTGCAAAGAGGCACTTCTGGTTTAATCTAAATAACTTGAATGGTTCATTGCGGGCCAACGGGGACTGAGGAATTGCAAAACGTTGGGCTTTAGCCAAGGTCGTTCCCAACTAAAAAGTCCCTCTTCAGATGTTCTATATATGTTTGTTCTGGTTTGGGTTTATTTGGTTATTCTAAACACCATTTGTGTATACCGTGCTTTGCAGACAGTTATGGATTGCAGGCTCCCAGCATGAGAGACTGTGTTGAGTGCAGTGTGAATGCAGTGCAGTGTCACACAAGGAATAAGTTCTCATTTTCTTGCATTTTCAGCTTGCTTTCCATTAATTGATGGGGCATTCTCACGCTATCTTCATTTCAATACACCTGTAATGATTTGAGAGGTGACAAACCTCTGGTTGCAGCTGCATACAAGGAGCACAATCTGAACATCTCTCTTCCCAGCTTCAGCTGGGCCTGAAAGAGGTGCAGAAATGAACCCGAACCTGCACAGTGTTTATTTTCTGATTCTTGTATGTTTTGTCTGAACAAATTTGAAAGCATTTTGGGGAAAATCATGCTTTGTGGAAGTGAATTTAATGGAAATAGGCAGGGAAAATGGGAGGTGAAGGACCCCGGCTGGCTCGTGGCAGATTTCAAGCAGTGTTCCTCAGTGAAATTAGCAGAGTTGGTAAAGACAGTCTCAGGTCACTTCATCATCAAAGGGTTAATTCTAATTTTGAACTTCCCAAATGTCAGTGCTCTTCTAGCCCAAATTACAGCGACTGGCTTTATCAACATATGCTTTTCATTACCTACAAGACTTACAATATTTTTGGTGTCTGTATCAACTTGATTCAATTACTGGTACCATTGCGAGGGAACATTACCTCCAGGGAAAAGGGGGTGAATGCATCAGTGCCCATGGATACAGTGTACAGAGCAGATTAATATAACAGATTTACATCGAGACTGCTGACTCCATTACTTTAAAACTCCTGTAATTGACTTTCTTAAAAATGACATTAGCATTTAAATGGTGCTATCGTTACAGGGGTGAAGGTTCAGCGGAATATGATCAATTTATCGAGCTCTTCAAATGTTCTTTTGATATTTATTTCTCGTTGTCATGCTGGAGGGTTTTTCTGGCGGTGTCAGACACCAGGCAAAGTCTACAGCACCGAGGTGCTGCTCTTGCAGCCGCTGAGTGGAAATGCATGAGGCGCTCGCCTAAACCAGCGGGTGACCTACTCGGAGTTGTCTTCCTCACCTGCATCCCCCACGCCCCGCGGCCTTTTCTGAGATGGGAAATTCCAGTGTGACAGAAAGCCATAATTTACAGAAGCTGTCTGTGGGCTGTGAGGAGGGGCTGGAGTTGGTGCTGCCTGTACAGAAACAGCCAGGGACATCAGCCACCATGAAGTCCCTTCTCAGCATGGCGCATCGAAAGCATTTCAGTAGCATTCATACAGCCACCAGTGCAGCCATTGAGGCAAGCTTGCCAGAGATTCCACATTGCCTCGGGAGAAGGTAGCTCCCTATCCCGTAGCCTTCCACTATGAGTTGGATGCGTAACACACCTTGTACCGTTTCAGAACCTCGACACAGTGCACCTTTCCTTCTGGGACATTTGTTCTGTAGCGGGCCCATCACATTGTCCACAGACCCTGAGGCATGCAAAGCACCTTCCTGAAGGTGGGAAACTCCCTGATCACTGAACAGGCAAAACTCTTGAGTTTTACTGCACTAACAGAGATTTGGAATGGTTTTGTTAGAGCCGGTGACTTCACCATGGTAGTAAATGCTCCTGAGGATCATCTTGCAGCACTGGTACTTTGTGGTTGTAAGTCATTAAAGACTGAATGATTTTAAAGCGATGTTTCAAGTGCAAAGTATATTGTGAAAAATCCCTCTTACACGAGCGTAGCAGAACAGAGCCTGTGCTCATGGAAGTTCTAACCCTGAAGACTGGGATGGCAACAAGTGATGCCTACCTGCTGGGTTATTCAGCCCTGAGCTGTGCATCTTCTGATAGGTAAGCATCTCATGAGTGCAAAAGTGTACGCATATGCATGTGTATCTATAAAATTGGTTAATTCTAGTGTAGCATTCTGATGTCCCCTGTGAAGCAAAGTTCTGGAAAGCTTTGAAGACAGATCAAGGAGTACCCAAGAGACTGAAATGGCCCAAGAAGAGCATCTTTTTCAGGCCTGCAGGATAGGCAAATAGTTTAGGAGTTAGGATGTTTAAGAGTAGTAGATTTACTTGAACATATCCGTTTGTGGGTAAATAGGTTTTAAGTCTTTTCCTCCCAAACCATCTGATGTCCCAAAACCAAGCAGGAACATGTAACAGTCCATGGGACTTTGATGAGGTCACTTTGTTTTCTCCAGTTTTAAAACAAAATCTAAATGGAGAGGACAGCAACAACTGCATTGAGTTTCTACAGTTTTAACCGGTGGCTGATAGGGTTGATGAATCCCAGTCCCATTCTAGTGGAAAAGCAGCTCTGGGATGCAGAGCAGGGTTCAGACCAGAGTGGCAATGGGTAACCCAGGATCCCTCCTGCTTGCCTGGCTATAAAAATGCTTTGTAATGACCCAGTTCGACCCTGGCAGTTCTCCCTGACCTCCTCCTCTTCAGGATGCTGCTTAATTTGCACTAATTACATTCCATTCTGACAGGAACTTGGACATTGTCTCAAGCTCTCAGGTGTTTTCGCTGCCATGGTCCAGCAGAGTACTCTGGAGGCTCAGTATGAAAATGGCAATAAGTGATTTATGAAAATGCACTTTGTTTAATATAATACAGGAGTCGTTTGCATGGAGCGTGATTTATGTTCCTAAATACTCCTTCAAGTTTGACTTTGTGCGTGAATCTTGAATCCTCACTAGGATTCAGGAGGGTTGGTTAAACCCAGCAGTAGCTGTTGTGAGTAGGGAATACACTGTTGGCTTTGGGTTTGGTAGGGTTTGTTGGTTCGCCTCCAGAATCCCAGGTTAAATTCCTAATAATAATTCCGGGGTTGATGGCCACTACAGAAAATTCTCCTTCAGAGAGGTCACTGGTTTAGGAAACATCTTCTGGAAGAAGGAAAACCCAAGGGATAGGTTCAGCTTTGCACAACAGCAAAACTGAATGCAACCAGCAGCGACAACCAAGAAACCGGCTCCGGGGGCTGTAGGAGCACACATTTGGAGCTGGAGGAAGAGCCCGCCCTCCTTATGGAAGCAGATCTCCCTATGAAGTCTCGGAGCGACGGCTGAAAAGGCATCCAGCACATGCCAAGGCTTTGTATGACTTTGCAAAGAGTGAGATCGGAGCCATTGTTGGGGCTGCACGGAGGCTCTTAGGCACAGACGGTATCAGTGAAGCAGTTGCGTGTTTCAAAATATTGCATCATTTAAAGTGCAGCACACATTAGGTCGGTGAAACGGGATCCGCCGCTCGGAGCCGGGTCGGATAATGCGGCTCTGTGTTCGCAGAGACAGGGGCACCCCGGACCCGAAATCCCTGGAGCTGTCTTTCAAGGAGCGATAGTTACGGAAATTAGCGGTGCAGAAACCCGCACTGATCATTCATCGGGACTCTTATTAACTGCCTCGCCGTGCGATTAGGAGAGGGCCCGGCCCCCGAGCGGGGCACGGGGCAGAGGCTGCCTCTCCCGAACCAGCACCACCACCTCCTGCTCCCACTGGGAATGGTTTAGTGGCAGGAGGGGGAACAGGATCCAACCCGCACATAAACTGAAGCGACGCCTTTGTTGTGCCAGAGAATCTGACTGCATCCTGAGCATGAGCTGCTCCGTGAGCACCTCGGGGCTCTCTGCCCATCCCTCCATCCAGCCAGGGCTGGCATGGGAATAACCTAAAGGGTGAGAACCTGTGGAATAGTCATGGCTGTACATGGGCAAATGCCCTGCACTCCTAGGCTGTGTCTGTAAATACTGTATTTAATACACTGGGCATTACCACATCTCTTTATTGACAGACTTTGCCTAACTGGGAAAACCAGTGCCATTTGACCCAGCTGAGCAGGGAGTTTTGCATTAAGCTTTGCCCTGACTTTTATCAAACAATTGTTTGAGTATCGACTTGAGACCTATTTCTCTGGAAAAAGAGCTCCTTAGTGTTTCGCAAGGGTGAGTTTCGAGTTTGCCCCTTGGTGTTCCCATCTGATGTTGGTTTCAAATGAAAGAAATGAAATGACACACTTGGGTTCAAGGATTTAAGTCTGTGAATCTTACCCCAGCCGGTATCTCCACCATGAGAGGAACAAAGGACACAGAAGAGATAAATAATACTTGAAAAAGACAGGATCTTTTTTGTCTGCTCCTTTATCTGTAGTTTGACTGTGTTCCTTAAGTGTTGAAAGGGGCACTTTCTTGGCAAGTATGACACAAATAACCTTCACCCTTGACTGCACTGTCTGAGGCAGTTATAAATTTGAGGATAAAGGACACGAACAAGAGTTACTTTATATGACATTTTCTCATGATAGCAGAGGATGGAGGAATGAATGAGTATTCCCGGCTCACTTGTCCTGAGATTGCTGTGTCCAACAGTCGGATTTATAGCCCAGCACTTCTGCTGTGTGGCTGCTGGTACTGGGTTTGGTTCCTGTGCTGCAGAGTGGAGCCTGTGCAGGGTGGGTGCTTGGTATCACTTAGGTGGCATCTTGGTGCCATCTGGAACCTCAGTGTCCCACTTCAGAGATGCTGCACACCACATACTGAAATAGCTTTAAATGAACACAATAGATAGGGTTCATTTTGCTAAATGTGTCAGTTATTTGCTCTTAGAAACTATTCCATAATCCTGTTAGATTCATTCTAAAGCATTTCTCAAGATCTTTCACTGTTCTAAACATTTGTGTTTAAATTCCAGCAATCCCCAGCATATGGTTGTGTTTATGCTGTGAGTACACTCAGGGTGTTCCCTTTCTGTGTATTCCCATTGCAGAGCTTTTTAGGGAATTGTCCAGACTTTTAGAAATGCATTTTTAGGATTTTTAAGAATGTCTTTTTGAAGGATGATATTTAGGGAATTGCAAAAATCTGCATTAAGGGGACACCAGTAACATCACATGCTTGGCAGAGTCCTCACTCGGGAAGCACTAATGTGATCCCAGAGCTGCCGAGTGTGGTTTGTGGGTTTGTTTCTCCTCCTGCCTGGAATTGTGTGTTGGGTGCCTGCTGCTGGAGCTCAGCAATGGGGGGGTGCTAATAATTTGTCATCATATCATGACAGTAACAGCTGAAAACTTTCCAGGATCCAGGATACCATCATCAGCGTGAACATTTGCGTCCCCATGCCTGCGTGCAGTATGGTAATGAAACCTTCCAGGCTCGCTGTGGACACTGGGTTTGATAATAGCATCTGGGTAAAGCTTCATCTCTGCGTAGTGATTTATCCATCTGGGAACCAGGACGAGGCATTAATAAGAGGCGTAGCATTGCCAGGGGCAGCGTCGAAGCACAAACTTATCAAAGGCGCTGAACTTTGATTCCACGCTTTAAATATTATTCCATTATTACTTCATAAATGAAGAGATGAAGGGATGTAGGCCACGAGCTGGCGGTTACATGGGAACGGAGTTGAGGTAAATTCATGAGCACTGGGGGGTTTAGGGAACGGTTTGTCTCAGGTGGCATTAAGGACTTGTTTTAGAGGAGTTTGTTGAGTAGGTTTGTGAGCAGTTCTTGGCACACAGAGCGCTGACTGCTTGAGGTGCTCCGTCCATCTCTCACCTATCTCCCTTTCTTGAAGAGTTGTGGTTATTTCCCATAGGCCTTTTTTTACTGTGAAATCTAAGCTGTGAACCCAAACTAAACCCCAGCCAAAGGCAGTCCCGTCTTCAGCTGGGGCTTCTAACTTGTGCTTACTTGAACCGTAAAATCTATCCCCACAGTGAAGAGACCTCCCCGGACATTTCCTCCTCACCTCTGTGCTTGGCTCAAACGGGTATGTTGCCTATCCGCACTGCACAGGGTCCTCTTCCATTTCCATCAGGGGTTCTATTGTCTGATCGCTCCATCTGACAGGAAACTTGGTTCCTTGCTTACTCTTAACACCTTTTGGGTATTTGTAGGCCAGCATTGCTGGATGTGCAAGTGCAACAGAACATAGCAAGTGTGGCTGTTACTTTCTAGCAGTGTTGTGTCCAGAAAGGGGAGAGGAACATACGAGACATCTTTAAAGCAAAACTACTCGTTTTGAAATGGAGTCTTTCATAGTAGGGAAAGAAGGGAAAATAATTAAACCGATGGTGTAATAAATCATCCTGGTTTACACTGTTTGTACAGGGGTTGCCCAAGAGACCAGGCAGAGAAAAGGAGGCAGTTACACAGGGATCCAGCTGTACACTCATCACAGCCCGAGCTCTCAGGAGCTGTGGGGTCCTTGGGCGTGACTCCTGGAGGGACCTTGCCATCGGTGTCTGAAGTGATGCCTTGTGCCTCGGTATGTGGCTGCTCGGCAGTGAGCTCAGGGCTGCTGCTGAGCAGGTTTTCTGTTTGCGGTATTCCAGTGGGATCCCAGCACAAGGTGTGCAGCTAATAGATTCTTCAGTATGTCTGGATAGGTTATATACTGACGTGCATTAGGGCAAACACAGCATGCACTCCATGTGGATTTTCTGGAGTGTTTGGATCTTTATTTTCACCGGAAAAAGGTTTCCCTAAAATGGGAGAACTGTGAAGCCTTTCCTTCCAGCCAGCCCCACTGCTGCTTCCTAGAGGAACGCACGAGGACTTTCCCCCTTTTCCTTTTGTTTAGTCTGGGCTGTGTTTGGGTTTTAGGCTTGCTTTTTCCTCCAGAGCTCTGTAGGCAGAAGACAGCACGAGAGGAGCCAGCAGTGACTCAATCAATCCCTTTGTGGCTTAGTTCCCGTTTCTCCTCGGGGCAGGTCCTCACCGACAGCCACAGGGGTTGTCCAATCCTGGAAGCACAACTGATGGATTCACCGGAACCACCCAGCAGATGCTGCTGTGTCCCTTAAAGCACTTCATGTGCAGCAGTTTCACCTTCAGCTCCCCACACACATTGCCTGTTTCAGGTAGCCCTAAGAAATGTGGCTGTTTTCCCAAACCACAGCAGGACAAAGTCCTGGGATGTTTCCGTCTGCTGCAGGCGCGGTGCAGGAGAAATCTGGTTTGTGTATAGGCTCCTAGGTAAATAGTTATTTAAAATACATATTCATTTTCATACCATAGCTCTTCAGTCTCCGTATTGCAAATGATAGCTTCGGTTTGGGCACGTCTGTGTACATTTGTCTCTGAGGAATGGGGAGCAATAGAGAACAGCTCTGTCCTGCTTGTGCTTTGTAGCTCTCCCTAGGAGGGTATCAAGGCTTGGGACTAGCACAGGATGCTGGAACAACCCACGTTGTTTTGTTAGGAATTTGTTACAATAAATCCCTGGGGGAGACGCCATGAATGGATTTACCCTGTGCGAGTGGTTGGAAGGTTGCAGAATTGATGCGTTCCTGTTTACCCTGTTCACAGTGAAAAAGTAAATTCCTCTTTAAAATGTATTTTTGTTCCCAAATGTAAGCAAGCCAACGTTTTAATAGAGAGATTAATCTTAATTTATATCATCTCCAGCTCAAGCCAGTGGATATCTATAAAGCATGATTCAACTGCTTAGTGTAAGTAGGAATTCCTTACTGTGCATAACAGAGTGCTGCTTTCTAGGGCACTGAGCCCTACAGCAACAAGGAGAAGGGAGGAAATATTAAGAGGGCTTCATGGATCAAGCAGAGGCTTTGTCCAAGCTGAGCTCTAACTTTGGGGTCTCTGAGCAGCTGCTTGCATTTGGGCACGTTCAGGCCTTGCCCATTGGATTGCTTCCCTGCTGTGGGGTTATTTTAATAGATTGCAGTTTTAGAAACATTGCAGCTACTGCTTGAGTCCGCTGGCAAAAATGCAGCACCCTTGACAAGTCACTGTGGTAGCCTACAGCTAGCAATGCATTAGAGGATTGAATAGGAGAGGAATGTCTTATTATGTGGTCTTCCAGTACATACTGAGCTCTGCTTCCCCTTCCAGGCTGGGTGATGAAGGAGGTCCTCTGTTTGTTCCTGATCAACTTCATTTTTTGTAGGATTATCCATAATTAGGGAGGCCAAGTATTTCTGAAGGCTCAAACCAGGCAGTTAGGGCAAGGTATTGTAGATCAGGACTCTGTTTCCTGCCATGGCTGGGCTGGGATCCTCCTCTGCGCCTCAGTTCGCTACCTGCAGAATGGGTACAGTCGCTTCCTGCCCGTCTTTCAGCACAGAATTGTCTCTAATTCATGCCTCTAAGCGTCTGATCCCATTTAAGCATCGAGCATTCATGTTTCTTTCCTAGGATTTCTTCTGGTCTGTGTTAGCTGCTGGTGGGAACTGTGACTTCCCATTGATGGGATAGTTTGGGCCAGGGTAGTGCAATGCTGTGTAAGGGTCTTGGTGCTGGGCAACTCTGTCACAGGTCCCCTGCCCTCCTGTTGCCTGGGCTCTGCATCCTCCTTTTCAACTGAAGAAGGTTCTTTGCACATGTACTTCAGGGAAACCACAGCTTTAATACGCACAAGGATGTTTATCATCTTCCCTTAGTGTAAAACTAAAGGCCGCTTCACCTTTGATGGGTGTAATCTTTTCCATGCACTTACAAGGCAGAGCTATAGGCCACTATTTGGGGTTTTTAATGAAATCCCTTTTCCCCCCGTGATTAATTCAAGCTGTATTTTGATCTGTCTATAGAACTGTATACATGGCTGTGTACAGAACCATGTTTTGATATCAGATAGATACTGCAGTTGGAGTTGCAGTAAGGAAGCAGTGGAACCACAGGCGCTGCTGAGGTGGCAGTGCTGATGAGGGCTGCAAATCAGATTTACATTGCCTGAATATCTAACAGCAGCTAACCGGGTTTTGTCCTTTGTGTATGAACATTTCCATTAAAATTTCCAGAGGGTTTGAACTGGATTAGACCCCCACAGTCACTTTGAAATAACAAAATACAGCTTGGCTGACAGGGGCTCTTTAGGAACCTTGAGCAAAAATTATCTTCAGAAACGTTAGCACTTAGCAGTTACAAAACGTCTGCTTTTGTCTTGCCCCCTCTGCCAAGTTCCCTTTTTGTCTTGCCTTGAGGAGGATAAATTATCCGACTTGCAGAGATAAACCACAGAGAGGTGAGATTACTGAAGCTGAATACTGGAAACCCCCAGCACTCTGTCCTCCTCTACAGCTGGAATTTAGACCCCTGTTTCTGGCTGTGTCAATCAGTCCCTTAATGAATACATTACTAAATGTAGTTGGTTTTTTCCTCTCTAGAAGATGCAATTAATGGTTTGGCTTAAGACACCGAGTTTGTAATAAATGTATGGAGTGCAGCAAAAGGTCTTTGAAGCAATTCAAGGAATTATCCGAAGAGGGAAAAGGCACACAATACATTGCTTTGCAGAGTCACAAATGGGTTGGCATAGGGCAAACAGAAGGAAATGATGCCACATACACACCACCATAAACCCTTGATGGCCTGACATACTGTGCTCATGCTAAACATTGGCTGAGGGTGAGGACCCCAGTGAAAACCTCTTGTTATGGTCTTGGTCCTCTTCTGTGTGTAGGTCTACAAGAAGATGCTCGATATGAGGGGGGGGGGTGTGCGTCTGAGGGGTTTCCATCCAACAAGAGGAAGAGCAGGATTTTCCTTCCTCACAAAGAACCGGTGACGTGCAGAGTGCCTGGAACAGGACGGTGGAAAAGAGCTTTAGCAATAGGTGGTGACAGTTCCTTGTCATCTTCGTTATGTTCTGCATGCATTAGTTTAGTGCCTGGCTAACGGTATCTTTGGATTTATCTAACCAGGGAACCTTTGGCAGAGTCATTTTCCCCCCTTCTTTATTTATTAAGGTTTGTGCTCTAAGGATCTGGTGCTGGTACCATTGGAGGGGTCAGAGCTCTGGGGGGCTCCTGATTTTCATGTCATTTTATAGCTAAAATCTAGTCTGTGAGTGGTTTCATTTCATGAATGGTGCCTTCAGGGTGGTGGGATGGGCAGGGCAGTGGCTTGTTGAGGATGAGGAGAGCCCAGGAAATTGGCACTGCAGCGTTCCTTAGTGCCTTGCTGGAGCTTGCAGGCTTCCCAGGCCATTTGCACTGGATTCGAGCTCTGTGAAGGAAATGAAACCTTGAGGTTTGTGTTTCCAAGCACCGTTTTTGCGCTGTTTTGTTTGGGAGGTTGTGATGTGAGGAGGGCTTGGATGGGGCTTGGAGCAAGCTGCTCTAGTGGAAGGTGTCCCTGCCCGTGGCAGGGGTTGGAGCTGGATGAGCTTT